>LPNX010112098.1:301715-318660 GCA_001517045.1 Pseudotsuga menziesii | reverse complement strand
ATGATGATGATGATGATGATGATGATGATGATGATGATGATGATGATGATGATGATGATGACGACGATGAGAATGAGGATGAGGATGAGGATGATGGTGGTGATGATGATGCTAATGATGATGGTGATGATGATGATGATGGTGGTGGTGGTGGTGGTGATTATGATGATGATGATAATGATGATGACGATGATGACGACGATGATGATGATGATGATGAATATGGTGATGAAATCTAGGCAGTGTGTGTGCAATCTATGCATGAAATTTGTATGCTTTCATCCATAATATTATAACAATGTTTTCCTACACCTCAATTTAGTTTCATTGACAAGTTATGAAAAACATAAAGGGAAGAAACAAAAAGGGGAAAAAAAGGAAAAGAAAGGAAAAATATAAAGTAACATGACAAATTCATGTATTAGGATGTGCATTCATAGTTATTTATGAAATACCGGAAGTCATCCTTGAAGCTTCTCCCTCATAGAAGGTGGGGCCTTATCAGAATTGGTTGCCTTATATATGCAAGATATCATGGATTGTTCAAACCCTGATTTGTTTGGTAATTGAATGGATATCAAAGAATCACATGGATCAATGGCTACATTCTTCTACATTGGTAGGGTCAGTGAATTTTTGTTGCTTGTCATGGACATGGTCTTCTTCATGGGTTGTGTAGGAAGGTCAAGTACAACCAATGAATCACATGGATTAACAACTACATTCTTCTCCTACATTTGTAGGGTCATTGAGTTTTGTTTATTTTCATGTCCATGGTATTCTTCATGGGAAGTGGAGGAAGGTAAAGCCCCAAACCCATGGATTGAATCCTAGATCCCGTGGACTCAAATGACAATAAATGTTTTGTTCTTGGCTTATTTTAGTTATGAAATATATGGCCTAGTAATTTTATTTGATCCCCAAGATTTGTGTTTTCATAGTTTGACATGTTAATGAATTATTATAAATTTATTATTTATGTTAATGAATTAAAATTATATATGAATTTAAATATGATCATGATGACGATGAAGCTCACTCCTTTTTTGCTCCAACATCATAGGAAGTTCACTCCCAAAAAAATGAAAACACAAAATATCAAATTTGTGATGTCCAACTTTAGTATCTTGACATTTGACCCTTGGGAACATTTTTTTCTTGTTTGACTATATTACCTACTCATTGTTTTCACGAATATTGTGACGTTTATTTTTTCCTATGAAATTTTTTGGAACCATTTTTCCCATTTATGGATTTCTAATTTTATACACATAGACCTAACATTTCCATCTCCCCTATAATTCTCAAAGTGGAGTTTCCAAAACTCAAGTTGGTTTCATAAACCATACAAATTTCCATGTGATAGGTAGATTATCTTATAACTACACTAAGAAAAAGGTGGTGTAAACATTACAAAGATGACCATGACTTTGAGATTTATTTTTACATATAATTATTTATCAAACAGGTACAAAAAAATCCCTATATACAATCTAATTTCATAACAACTGTTAAACAACCCTTAGTGACTTTGTATTCGCATAAGTACATACAAAAATCACATACCTACACTTCAAAGCCTATTTAAGGAGTCCCAAAATAAACCTAGAGATAGCCAAAAAGAAGATAATTTCGTCATTTTTTTCCTCCCAAACACCATATAATGATAAAATAAACCACGAGATAAAAATACATATCAGTTGGAAATATCCTAGTTTTTGTCTACAAAGATCGGTACGTACACTGCAATGTTGTATGCTTGTTTAGATTGAAGATCTTTATTGCCTATAAGATTCTACTTTATCACACCTAAAAACATATGTTGTGTGCCTAATCTAGAGTGTGAATAACTTATGAACTATCAACACAAAATCTAAAATTATGGTCATCTGTAGTGTAATAGGCATTACACTTTTACATTCCAAATGTACTTTTCCAATTTGGTGAAACACATGAAAATGACATAATGCAAAATATTATTTGCTATAGGACAAATACAGTACTAAATAAAACAAGTTTGTGTAATAGCCAATGATTCTCATTATAAGTACAACACCCTTTAGGAGTCCCCATACAAAAGCACAATATAGGTCCCATGGGACTTAATGACATGTGTACCTATGTCTATAAACATATAGATATATTGTTTACCAAGTGAAACTATGGGTGAAAATATTACATGCAAATAATCCAAGTGTTTCCATACAAATAATGCAAATAAACCTTCATTTCTACTTTTGTTGTTATAATGACGTTCTTGACCTTTCGTCGCTATAGCGACGTTATGGAATTTTCATCACAATAGCCATGAACGTTCGTTTCAATAGCCACGAAAGTTCCATAACGTCACTATAGTGACGAAAGTTGGGGGGCATTTTCAATTTTTTCCAAAAATTTAAACTCTTTTTCCACAAAAACATCGTTTTTAACTTTTTTGTGGAAAACTTTTGTGGTACTTTTGGGCCATATGTAGTACTGAAACTGAATCTTCCCAGGGTTCTACCACTTATGAAGGAAATATTACAGTTTTCTAAAAATAATTGGAGACTGGTTTTTAATGGAAGAAGGGACTATAATAAGAGTATATGGATTTGTTCATCCATATGTCTTACCAGCTTTATTGACTCCGAGAATATTTTCCTTAGAGTTGATTAGGAAGAATTTGATTGTTGAGAATGAACACTTCATTAATTTTAAAAAATCATCTAAGATTAAATTTCCATGGGTAGTTGGCCCATTCATAAAAAAAACCAGGGCTGCTTTTCCAGTGGTGGAAAATTTACTAAGGAAATGAAATTTCAAACTGATGCAGTTGTTAATTATGATCCCCACCATTTTATATCCATTAGAAGACATGTGAATAATAATAAACCCTTTGAACATCATGAAGTTGCAGGTATGGATGAGAGTGCTAATTGGATGGATTATCCTTAGGGAAAGGATTTAAAAAAAATTTCCACTTCTTCCATGAAGGATGCCAGTTCCACACAGCCAGACCATTTAGTTATTGTTTCAGCAGCTGAAATATTACACCCATAGCAAGTCACTCTGAAAGGACTAACAAGAGATACTTTTCTGATTGTATGGATACTAAAGAAGAAGACACTGCTAAGACACCAAATAAATAAAATATTGAAGAGGCAGGGAAGATAGTACAGGTAGCAGATGTCAAAGGAAAGAAAAAGAACATGAAATTCAAAGGACCAGCCTTTGAAATCGAGGAGTATGCTTTCTCAGAGACACCTAAAGACCCCACTTCTCAGTTCAAGACCAGAGCTGAGCTATTTGACAAGTACATGGAAGACAAGGAAGTATCAATAGATGAATCCCTCAAATTGTATGCATATGTCAAAAAATACACAGCAAAGATGTGTCCTTGGTGATGGTCATAAATCATGATCAGAACACCCTAAACTAGCCACAAAAAACAAAGTTGCTGAAATGAGGATGAATTTAGAAAAATTTTAAATTCATGATATGATTCATCTTCATAAATAGAATGGAGAGGTAATCTATAGTGACCTACTCAAGGCCACTTTGAATGTTTCTAGACTGGATTCTATAAATAGTAAAGTTGAAAACTAGTTAAGACAAGAGAAGGCTGAAAATAAAGCTCATAAGCAGCAAATAAAGAAGCTCCAAGTTGACTTACTAACTGCTGGTAATGAAGCTGATAAGGGAGAAGTTACTCAGAATCTCCTAAATGAAAAGTAAAAAACTATTCAAATCATCAAAAAAAAATTGAAAATTCTAACCACCAAACTCATACAAGCCATAAAGCTTACTGAGTTGGAGAAAGAAAAAGACACTTTGAAGGATGAATTAAATGATTGTAAATCAAAGCTTTTGAGGTTTGCTTAAGAAAAGAAGCAGTAGGAAAGAGATGTGAATATTTTAATTGAGAATGAGAAAGATTTGAAGAAAAAACAGGCAGAATTGGAAAAGGAATTGAATGAAAATAAAAAGGATCCTAAATTTCAAATGATCTCACCCCAGTACAAGTTAATACTGATTCTATTGTACAGGTTATGTCTCAAGTTAGCCTAAGAGATTTAGAAATAGTGGGATTGAAGAACCAAAACAATATCTTGCAAAATGCTGCACTGAAAAAAGATGAGGAAAGGAAATTTTGGGAGACCAAATGCAAAGAGTTTTCAAATAAAACTGCTAAGCTTGTGAAACATGTGACTGGAAAGCTACCTGTGCAGGGAGAAAAATTTTTATTGTGGGACATGATTGTCACCAAAGCAAAAAAAATTAGGCATTATTTAGATTACATTTTGGATAAACAAATTGTTATTCAGTCTGCCAGGAAAAGTGTTGTAGTAGTAAAAGAAGTATTAAATAAGAAACCTATAGATTAATAATAGGGTTTTCTGTAGAATCCGCAGTGGTCATTTTGAAAGTCGATGTTTTGATTCTGAATGAGGAACAATCATTAGGAAAAAAATTCGAGATCAACTTGATGATGGTTCCTGATTTGGAATCGAAACGTCGACTTTCAAAATGACCACTGCGGATTCTCCAGAAAACCCTATTATTAATTTACCTCACTGCAGAAACTTATGAACTGAAACCTATAGATGCTACAAACAACACCATCATTTTCTTGAATGGATTAAATGAGAATGATATAAATACAACCAACATCAAATCTAGAATCTCAGTCATCACATGGGCCAAGACGATCATGAGCAAGCACCAACAGTTGGACACAGTGCAAGTGAAGATTGACATCATGAAACACCAAGTGAAGTTATTTATTGACCTGTTTAAACCTTTGTTTGATAAGGGACTGCTTTTCTTCTAGGAAGAGAAAGGTAGTATGTTCTCTCAGAAGGAATACCAGGATCGACTTATCAATTGCATATTGGACCACACAAAATTTGATGATATGCAATAGTATTTATGAGGAAAGACTATAACTGGTAAGTTATCAGAGGATTTTGAAATGTTGTTCACCTTTAGAGCCACATGTGCACAACTGCTAGAGTTTTCTTATGTGGAGAATGTGGAGTTGATATTTCTGGAAAAGAATATGGTCAATTTGGAGCTGGCTACTGTCGACCAGTGGAAGACAGTGGATAAATATAGAAATACAAAGTACAGGTTGTGCCGAGGAAGAAATATTGAAGACCTATCGAAGAACAAATTTTGAATATTGGTTAGTTAGTAGTCTGTAGTTTATTTTTCAAAAGCATTTATTAGTTAAGAAATATAGATGATAGATATAAAAGGAAGTTATCACCTATTTTTAGAAGTTAGTTATTCAGCTCATGGAGGGATTTTGTATAAGAACCAATTTTTTGTTAGGATTATTAATCCTCCCTTTGTCTCCTTTTGACCACATAAAGTATATTTTCTTAATTTCCCTAGATTAGGAGGTCTCATCACTTTACCAGTGCATGGGGGAAATGAATAATGAACATCTACCACTTACTTCACCTATCTACATGCATTTTGTAGCTCCAGAGATCAATCCTTATTTTATAGGAACCCACTTGAAGTGCCACCAATAGTGTCCAATAGTTCACCCCAGTAGGTCATTAACTATCCTCAGTTGTGCTCAGATATGAATTAACAAGATAACTTCCATTATCTCTAGTGTCGGTTTGCATGAGTCATGGGAACATGGGCGCCTTTGCTCACCTACCCCTTCAGTTAACTGATTGTAACTAGTTATTGAATGATTTGGTTATCTGCAGTTGCACTAGTTATCTATTTATGGTGATTCCCTCACTCCTAGTTAGCTCTACAGTCAGTCTAGGTTGGTATATTCAACTTCCTGAGAAGGTATTCAAATTATTCATTAATGTTGTATTATATATTCACCCATAATGTGAATAATCAATTAATGGAAGATTTCTCATATTGTTCTTCAATTATTCTCCTCTTTATTTCTCTTGTGCAATTTATGTGAAGACTGTTTTTGGCCTAAGATCTTCTTGCCGGAATATAATATGGTATCAGAGCCTGGTCAGGCTAAAACAAATTGTCTTTCTAGTTTTGTGCAGGTATTCAGTTCTCTCACTAGCAGCACAACATCAGAGAATTGATCTATATAAGATAGTAAACTTCACTCCATTCAATTATTATGAATGGAAATCCAATATCGAGATAATATTACGTAGAAAAGGTCTCTACAGAGTTACTATGGCCTTAGAAATCGAGCCTAATTCTCTTGCTGAGAAAGCAAGGTGGCATAACAGGAAAGATGAAGCTTATGGCTTGCTTTGTCTATCTCTCTCTCTCTTGAACTTATTTTTCATCTTGATGGCTTGAAAGGCCCTAATGAAGTGTGGATCAAAATTTAATCCCTCTTAGGAAATTAAGATGATCTTAGAGGACATCAATTAGAGAATGGGTTGATCTCATTGAGACCAAGTTAATTGGAAACCATTGAGGAATTCATCACCAAGTTTAAGTCACTTGTGATTTTTCTCAAGCAGTGTGGGATTACAAAGGAATAAGATCAGTTAATCCTCTCCATTCTATCAAAGTTGGGTCCAAAATACTTAGTTTTGTGTAAAAATTCTATGCTACTAAGCTTGCAATTCAAAATTGGAGGATTCTATCCTTGGATGCATTCATATATTCTCTCACATAAGAGAAGATCAATCTTGTTCAAATGGGAAATCTAAAAACCTTATAGGATCATGCGCTTGCTGATATTTAAATCAAGAATCTCAAGTCCAAATGAAATATAAAAGTGAAGGAGAAAAAGACAATGTCAGACTCCGAAGATGAAGGGTCTAACTCAACTGATGAAGGCTAGGATTTCAAGAAGGGAAACAAGAAAGGAAAATTTTAGTGTACATATTGCAGCAAATATTCTCTCAAAGAAAATATTTCTTTAAAAAGAAAATGGAAACGATGACTCAGTTGCTCAAAAGAAACAACATTGATGTGCCAGATTTTGTAAGAAGGTCAAAATTTGTTGACCCCTAGGGGCACTGTAACACTATGCAATTCAAATGTAATGATGCTCATTCTTTGGTTGCTAAAATAAAGTATGTTTATCATATATATGATTTTTATACTCATTGTTATATATCAGAATCATAAATATATTTGCATCCCCTTGAAAAAATACCTATCAGTCTTGTAACACTCCAAAACTTCATACAAATTTAAAATTTTTCCATGCGACATTAAATGTTAAATCATTGCTTAATTAGTTTCAACTAACCGCTACAGATAAAACTTTTACAATATATTAACTAATTTCTGCACTAATTCATTTTCTAAAACACATCTGTACAATGCTTTTATTACTAGTAGTGTATACAAGAAAATATTGAAAAGTTGGTCTAACTGAGTTCGAGATGGAGTGTATTGATTTTAACTATTTAAGTTCCTAGTAAAAGTAAGATTTTAATAGATTATTCTTCTTTTCTTAGGCTCGGGGTCCTTAGTTTTTTCCCATGGCTTACTTAGCTTATTGAAGCTAATGCAGTCAACTCGTGTTCTTTTTACAGGTTATTGTACAGGTAAGATCTATACCTTCGGTTCAGAAATCAAGATTACCTATCTATATCAACAGAATAAATGTTGGATTACTTATTAAAATTTGAATCTTTTGGTTATTGAAGGTATATAAAACTTAGTTTCTTCCCATGCATTTTATGTCTATGAAAAACAACGCTTATGTGGGTTCTGATATTTTAAAATCTAAATTTGTTATCTAAAACGACCTTATGATATCACACCTAACCAACTTGGTAAAGATTTGCAAATTTATTTTGCTACCTAGTTCTATATAATTACATGACTAAAGAAGGTTTAAGCAACATCAATGCTTAACCCTAATCTTATAAAATAAACTCTAATTACTCATACTATACTAATGATGCATGTAAAAGAACCATACTCCTATTTTTAAAACTATTTCCAGAATTGTTTATGTAATACCTAGGTTTCTCATCATGGGGGCTTCACTTGTTGGCCAATATCCTATCATGTTAGTTCATATTGTGGGTTTTAAAATTATCAAAAATCAAACCAATATATTGCAGGTATTGGGGGGATGAGGGGTTTAAGGTGGGGGTGGTGGTTTATAAGGATTGAGGTATAAAAAGGGGTGGGGAGGAGGTTTTAAGTATTGAGAGGAGGTTTCAACAAAAAGAGTTTGGGTCAATATCTCTCAAAATTAAGGGTATTCTTTAATATCCCACGATCGCACATGCTATGTGAGAGGTTCAATAAGTGAAGTCCCCGTGTTTCTCATTATGTAAGTATTAACCAAATATTTTTAAAATAGGATTTACCTTACCATATGCACTATAAGAAAAATATTTGTGAAATACCTAGATTTTACATTTTGTAAAGTATTTACTAAAACTAAGTTTTAATGCAGGGCTTATCGTACTATATGAAATTGTTGAGACCAAACAACAAATTGCTTGAAAGGTGGATTCCACGTGGTGGCCAGTCAAAGGAAAAGGTTTTAAGACAAAAACCCTAAGTGATATAAGTCAACCTCTAACCTAAAACTTCACTTCAAAGACACTATAATTTTGATGTTTGGTGGGAAGAGAGGGGGATTGAGCTGACAGGCTCTTGGCCTGCTTGGCCTCAATCATTTTTTCAACTTGAAAAGAGGCACGCCACAGTCAAAGCCAGGTGTTCCTTGTCCTCAAGGCCTCCATAGTGGCGTTTGTAGGTTCAAACTTAAAATCTCTCACCCAATATTGAGTACCAAAAGTTGTTTGGCTTATGGTCTTTGAGTCTAAGGTTTCCTACTGAAGGTAAAAGTGTTGTCTAAGAGGGTTTGTTTTAAAGAAAAAAAAAGGCAAGAAGACAGCTCATAGCTACAAGGTAAAACGCTTCCTTCAAACCCTAGTTTTTAGTTTCTTATATGAAATTTTAAAATGTAGACTATTATGTTAATATTGTTGTTTGTTCAATGTGGCTGTAGGTAAAATAAAAATCTTCTATACACAACTAGAGGTGGAAGATACTATCTGGTGCAACATTCAGGGTTCAACTTGTAAAAGTGCTGACACAACCACTCGGGTAAGCCTCAGCTTTGCGCTCTGAGTTTCCCCTCTTCAGTAATCGTGTAGGGGGCAGGTTATCGTTGATGTACATAACTCTTACAATGTTGATGGGAAAAAGGATTTACTATCATGACTATGCATTGTTATACTAAGAGGCTGTAGGGCTTAGCTTTGGCTCTAAACTTGTTTTGGAAAAAGGAAACAAAGACTTTGTTATAAATTTCTTTTTTTTGTTAAGAGCTTTACGGCTCCAAACTTGGGAAAAAAACTACATCATAGCTTAAGGGTTCCGGTTAGTGTTACGCAGTCAAATGCATGACAAGGACCTGTATTGTAGAAAAACTCTAATATACATGAAATAAATTGAATTATTGTTTTTAATCAGGGTTTTATTAGTAAATATTTTCTTTTTAAAATAAACCTATTTATTATTATAATAGTTGTTTACAGGAAAATAAAATTATTAAGGAATTTTGATTCTTTTATATATATTCTGTTTTTTTTAATTATTAAAATTTAATAACACAAAAATATGAAAAGAGATACCTGGGTTAAGCCATTAGGCCAAAAGTTGTTATGTGATAATTTGATTTGTGAAGCTGTTGCAAAAGAGTTAAATTAAAATTTTAAATATAGACTATGTATGTTATTTACTCTATAAATTTTTATTGTATTCAATTTGTTTAAATTGGTTTAAAACAACAATTTTTTTTATTGTTAAGATGACAACACTGTTGTCCAAGAAAAACCGACAGTAAAAAGTTTTCAATCCAAAAGGGCAGAGAGATAGTGGTTTTGAAAAATTGTTTATAAACAATTTTAAAATTTATATTTTCAATTTAGGGTTTATAATTGCTATTAGATAAGCAATTAGGCAATTATTTACTTCTATTGTAAAACTAGGTAACTACTACTAACTAGTGCTTCCTTTTCAGGAAGAAAAAGAGGCTTAAAAGTCTAGATATTTAGATTTCTTAATATATCAGTTAAATTATGATAAGAGACAAAGTAAGATAGAATTATAGTTTTACAAGGATGAAAAAAGTGTTTTAAAGATTGTTTACTAACTAATTAAATACTTTGTACAACAACCCATTTAATTTTATGTAACCTAGATTTATGAAATATTACTTCTGTTTTACTTCTATATAATTTATTTTATAAAGGATTTATAAAAGATATTAGCTTGGTAATAACCTAACTAAACAATACTAACAGTTGAATTACTTTAATTCGAGTAAATTCAAATTCTCTAACTTTGATAATAAACATTCTCATTTGCTTTAAGTTTCCTGGTGTACTAGAGTACTATATCTTCGGACATGTGAAAAAATACTATAATATTTTTGGAGGATAAATAATCCTTGCTGTATTTGGTGATAACCTAACTAAATAATACTAATAGTTGAATTGCTTTAATTCAAGTAAATTCAAATTCTCTAACTTTGATAATAAACATTCTCATTTGCTTTAAGTTTCTTGTTGTACTAGAGTACTATATCTCCGGACATGTGGAAAAATACAACAAGGATTATTTATCCTCCAAAAATATTATAATTCCTAAATCATTCATTCAAATATACATTTAACCAGAAATTAACTACCTTTAAATCATAAGAGAATACATAGTCTGATTTTTTATACAATTTATCCAATCATTTAAATAAATCAACTCTAAATCTCATTCCAGTTCTTTTTGCTTGGATAAAATAAAATAAATAACATTTATAACTTGAGAACTTGCAGAGAAGACAACAACCTAAGAAGCCCGTTCTACCCAACCAATTCATGAAGACATCTTAGCTGCAAATATTAGGACCCTCGAGCCTGTCTACTGGTCCACCTAGTTGAAAGCACTGGGTGAGAGAATGGGTTATGAAACCCCTGCAACTCCACAACGTAATCATCAGTAATAATTCTACCTATAGCAGTAAGAACTTAGCCAAAACAAATGCACTAGTTAAGTAAATCAACATTTTTACACTCTAATCTTCTTATTTTCCCCTCTGTCGAATATCTTGTGCACAAATTTCACTAAAAAATTTCACAAGTATTTACATTCCACCCCCTCAGTTGAATTCAATGGGTAGTTTATAGGCTTTCCTAGGTCTTTTGGGTTAGTTTTTCACTTAATGATCCACCTGCTCTTGTTCCACTTTCTTGGGGAACATGACCACCAAAATAGGGAAGTTTCCTTTTGCAACAACTAGAAGTAGTTTGAGGATGCTTCCAAGTGTCAATCTGCTCTCAACCCAGTCTATTCCACCAAGTGGCAAGTAGACACTCATTTAACAACCTCCTTAAGCTGTTGTCTCATCTTTTATTTATTAACTAATAAAATATTCAGCATAATTAATTAAAATCATCCTTGACCCCACTTGGTCAACAATTACAAACTTTACAATAAAATTAAAGTATAATGTGTTCTTAAACATAAAATGTTTTTACAAATTTGGGGTATGTGACATACACCCCCCCTTAAATATAGCATCGTCGTCAATGTTATTTTATTCATCGTCCTCAGAGTTGCCCTGGAAAAGAATTGGATACGCTACCTGCATATGACTCTCCAATTCTCAGGTTGCTTCTTCTAGACTAGCGTGCTTCCATTGCACCTTCACCTGTCCAATGGTGCGATTTTGAAGTAAGATCTCCCTCCTGTTGAGGATACAATCTGGTTCCACCAGAAAATATCCTTTAGGTTCCACCTACACATCATTCCAATTTATAACATGAGTAGCATAATTTACATATCTTTTTAAAACAGAGATATGGAAAACATTATGAATCTTTAAATTTGGTGGTAAAGCCAGTTGGTATGCCACCTATCCCATTCTAGACAATATTTCGAAAGTCCCACAATATCTGGGTGCCAACTTAGCACAACTTCCTAACTTTAAAGAACTCTTTTTAGGCCTTACCTTTATGAAAACATGTTCATCCACCTAGAACTCTTTCTGAGTTCGTTTAAGATCTACTTGACTTTTCTGTCTGTCTTGTGTAACCTTTAAATTACCTTACACTTTCTTTACAATTAGCTCCATCTCCTTTAATAGCTCAGGTCCTAGTACTAACCTGTCAACTGGGTTAATCCATGAGATGGGAGTATTGCACTTTTTTCCATATAGTATTTCAAATGGGCTATATTTTACTGAAGGTTGGTAGTGGTTGTTATACACAAACTCTACCAAGTGTAAGTAATCCTCCCATTTACCTGGTTGTTCTCTAACATATATCCTTAGCATATCTTCAAATATTTGATTTACCCTTTCAGTCTGTCCATCTGTCTGGGGATGAAAAGATGCACTGAAATTTAAAGTAGTATTCAAACCTTTAAATAGACTTCCATAAATTTCCCATAAACTTAGGGTCTCTGTCATAAATTATAACTTTCGGTATCCCATGTAAACGAAATATTTGTTTCATAAATATTTCAGCAATATTAGCATCCTTGTGGGTAGTCTTTACTGGTATAAAATGAGCTTATTTACTGAGTTTATCAACGACTACCATAATCGAATCATTCTGATTTTGATTTTTAGGTAAACCTCTAATAAAATCAAGACTGATTATTTCCAGTTTCCAGCTAAGGATGGGTAACGACTGTAATGAACTAGCTGGATGCTGGTGTTTAGTATTAACCTGTTGACATTCAAAACACCTGGAATCATATTCTGCTAACTCATTCTTCATATTCGGCCAAAAATAATCTTTCCGCAACATGGTTATGGTCTTTTAGCCAAGATGTCCTAAGTATGGAGTCTTATGTATTTCATTTAAAATCAGCAGCTTAATTTTAGGTACATTAGGTATATACAGCCTGTTTTTATAAAGTATTAATCCTTTTTCATTTAGACTATACCCTGTACTTAGACTTTCATTTAAATTTTCTGCTACTTTAGCTTGTAATTTCTGATCATTTTCATCCAAGTTTACTCC
Source organism: Pseudotsuga menziesii (assembly GCA_001517045.1). Lineage (NCBI taxonomy): Eukaryota > Viridiplantae > Streptophyta > Pinopsida > Pinales > Pinaceae > Pseudotsuga > Pseudotsuga menziesii. The sequence goes on along the minus strand of LPNX010112098.1, from coordinate 305,722 downwards.
TTTGAGTTGATATTCTAAATTTGTTTTATAAGTACTGATTGCTGCCACAAATTTCAATCTTTCATTTCTACTTAAAGCATCCATGACTTTATTTGCTTTTCCATTAATATGTTGGATCTCGAAATCGTACTCGCTAAGGAAATCTAGCCACCTAGCTTTCCTTGTGTTTAAATTTGGTTGATCCAACAGATATTTTAAACCCTTATTATCCATAATTAACATAAATTTTCTTTCGATTGAGTGGTGGTGCCACATCTTCAAAGCATGCATGACAACAACCATCTCTAAATCGTATGTAGTGTAATTTTTTTCATGAATCTTAAGTTTCCTAGACTCGTATGCAATTACATGTCCTTCTTGAGTTAAGACTCCACCAAGACCATCGTTGCATTCATCAGTGCATACAAGAAAGTCCTTGTTAGGATCAACAATTCTTAAGATTGGTGTAGTGGTTAATAATGTTTTTAATCTCTTAAAACTTTCTTCACATTTTTTATTCCATTCAAATTTCTTCCCTTTCTTCTGTAAAGAAGTTATGGGATTTGTGATTCTTGAGAACCCCTCAATGAATCTTCGGTAATAACCAGTGATTCCCATGAATGACCGCATGTCAGTCACATCCTTTGGGACCGACCATTTTTCAATTACTTTTATCTTTTCTGGATCAACAAATATCTCCTCTTTAGTTATCACATGACCCAAGTATTGTATTTTATCTTTAAAGAAGTCACACTTACTGAACTTAGCATAAAGCTGATGTTCCCTTAACACTTGTAAGACAATTTTTAAATGCTCCTCGTGTTCTTCTTTAGACTTAGAGTAAATTAAAATATCATCAATAAAAACAACTACAAATTTATCGAGATATTTATGAAATAAATTATTCATTAAACACATGAAGACAACCGGGGCATTAGTGAGCCCAAATGGCATGACAAAAAACTCACAGTGACCATATATGGTCCTAAAAGTTGTTTTAAAAATATCTTCATCTTTGATTCGAACTTGATGATAACCAGATCTTAAATCAATCTTTGAAAATACTGTTGCTCCACACAGTTGATCAATGAGATCATCTATGCAGGGAAATGAGTATCTATTCGTAATGGTCATTTGATTAAGCTGATGGTAATCAATGCATAAGCGTAGAGTACCATCCTTATTTTTAACGAAAATGACAAGTGCTCCCCAAGGAGACATGCTTGGTCTTATGTAATTTTTATCAATAAGTTCCTTTAATTGTGATTTTAATTCATTAAGTTCCAAGATATTTATCCCGTAAGGATATTTTGAGTTAGGAACTGCACCAGGTACCAACTCAATAGTGAAATACAGTTCCCTTTTCGGAGGCAGTCCCAAAATTTCCTTCGAAAATACATCCGAATACCCTCTTAGGATTGGAATATCTTCCAGTTTTAGTTTATCTTCATTATTAATATGTTCTTGATCAGTTACAGTTACAACAAAATATTTACATCCTTTCCGAACAACTCTCTTTAATTGCAAGGTAGACATTTTGTCTGATTGTTGTTTTCCTAGAGATTCCTGTTATGGTTACTATTTCTCCTTCATTATTTACGCATGTAAAAGTTTTATCGAAATAGTTCAAAACTAATCTATGTTGTTCAAACCATTTCATTCCAATTAACACGTCATAAGAGCCTAATGGAAGTACATTTAACTTCACAGAAGTCTCAAGCTGATTCATAAATAAAGTACAGTCTTTTACAAAATTAATCACTTTTCTCTTTGCTCTTATAGCTAGTTGAACCAGCCATGACTTTGTAAACTTTTCTACTGGTAAATTTCATTTTTCTACTAAACTAAGAGAAACATAACTCAGGCTAGCCCCTGGGTCAATTAAGATAGAAATGGTTGTTTGATTCAGCTTGCCTTCTACTTCCACCATTGAAGTTTGATAATCAGCTTGCATGTTTTCCAGCACCACGTTGATCCTGGGAATCCCCCTTACTAAGTCACCAACAATCATCTCTTCCTGCACTGTATGAATGTTGCTGATGGTCTTGTTTCTGTTACGGAAGACGGATGCATAGTGAGGCCCATTACAATCCCAACATTTTATCGATTCTTTACGTTCATTATTATTAACGTAGTTGCTGTGATTATTAGCAGGTTCTTTATTTCTAGGGCCATTAGGGTTTGACTGTGAGTTACCTTTATTTCCTTGGAAATTCTTATTAGGAAAATTATGTGCATTATTATTCCCAAAATTTCGATTAGGTGTGAAACCCTTATTTTTATGTTCAAAATTATTTGACTTATTGGCATTCCAGTTTGGCATGTTTTTCGCTTTTTCGGTTCTGCTCATAGCAGAAATTTTCCTTTCGCATAGCCTTTTCCAAGGTTTTAGGGTTATAGTATTCAATTTTGTCTTTAATGTGAAAATGTAAACAACTCAAAAACTGTTGTACCTTGGGCTTCTCATCAACAATGTAAGGCACGTAACGTAGTACACTTAAAATTTTATTGTTTAACTCCTTCATGTTCATAGTTCCTAACTTCAGTTCATAGAACTCTTTAGCATGCTCATGATAATACTGTTCCGATAGAAACTTCTTTTAAAAATATTTTTTAAAGGTACTCCAGTTAATATTCCTTTCTTTTATTCCTTTTACTCATTTTAAATCTTGCCACCAGATATCTGCCTTTCCAGTTAAGTTGTATATGGCCATTCTAGCTTTTAACTGATTGGAGTAATTATAGATTTAGAAATACTTCTATATTCTAGACAACGATGCTTCGGATTCCTCCCCTTTCTTCGTTTCACCATTGAAAGTTGGTGGTTTTGTTTTCTTAAATTCTCCAAAGATTTCCTCATAGGGCTTATATTTCCTTTTTCTAGAATGGTAATTATCCTCACTGCTATCGCTAGAGTACTGGCGATTCTTCCTGTGTGAGTCACCATAAATTTCAGAGGACAAACTACTTTCAATTTTAGAATGTTTGGAATTTTTACTTTTATGTTGCTAGGATGTATTTTTAGATCCTATCGGTTTATCCTTCCCTTCACTCTAGAATTTGTCCATCAGTATCTGTTTCAGCTTCTCTTGAGCTCTTAGAATTCTTTCGTTCTCTTTTTTAATTGTTTCCATTTCAATTTTTAAATTTTTAATAGTTTGTAATAGTTCAAAGGAATTGTTAGTTATTTGTTCCTTAACAAGTTATTTTCTAGAATTACTTTGTTCGTTTAATGGGGACCCTTCATCTACATACTCTTCAAGTCCTTCCATACCTGCAATTCTAGTTCAGAAAAATTTTCTATATAACAACATTTCAAAAATAATAAATCAGTACGCTTTAATTTTATTTATTGTTTGTTTACATGAGTTGAGATGCATTTAGGCCTAGTGTTTAAACGTGGGCTCTGATACCATATGTAACACTCCAAAAATTCTTACAAATTTAATTTTTTTTCATGCGACATTAAATGTTAAATCATCGCTTAAGTAGTTTCAACTAACTGCTACAAATAACACTTTTACAATATCTTAACTAATTGTTGCACTAATTCATTTTCTAAAACACATCTATACAACGCTTTTATTACTAACAGTGTATAAAAGAAAATATTGAAAAGTCGGTCTAACTGAGTCCGAGATGGAGTGTATTGATTTTAACTATTTAAGTTCCTAGTAAAAGTAAGATTTTAATCGATTGTTCTTCTTATATTAGGCTCGAGAGTCCTTAGTTGTGCCCGTGGCTTACTTAGCTTATTGAAGCTAATGCATTCAACTGGTGTTCTTTTTACAGGTTCTTGTATGGGTAAGACCTATACCTTTGGTTCAGAAATCAAGATTACCTATCTAGATCAGCAGAATAAATGATAGAGTACTTATTAAAATTTGAAGCTTTTGGTTATTGAAGTTATAGAAAACTTATTTTCTTCCCATGCATTTTATGTCTATGAAAAACAAAGCTTGTGTGGGTTCTGATCTTTTAAAATCTAAATTTGTTACGTAAAACAGCCTTATGATATTACACCTAAC
>LPNX010112098.1:273548-299987 GCA_001517045.1 Pseudotsuga menziesii | reverse complement strand
AAGAAAAAGAGACTTAAAAGTATAGATCTTTAGATTTCTTAATATATCGGTTAAATTATGATAAGAGACAAAGTAATATAGAATTATAGTTTTACAACGATGACAAAAGTCTTTTAAAGATTGTTTAATAACTAATTAAATATTTTGTATAGCAACCTATTTAAGTTTATGTAACCTAGATTTACTAAATATTACTTCTGTTTAATTTATTTTATAAAGGATTTATAAAAGATATTATCTTGGTAATAACCTAACTAAACAATACTAAACTTTGAATTACTTTAATTTGAGTAAATTCAAATTATCTAACTTTGATAATAAACATTCTCATTTTCTTTAAGTTTCCTGCTGTACTAAAGAACTATATCTTTGGATATGTGGAAAAATACAACAAAGATTATTTATCCTCCAAAAATATTATAATTCCTAAATCATCCATTCAAATATACATTTAACCAGAAATTAACTACCTTTAAATCATAAGAGAATACACAGTCTGATTTTTTATACAATTTATCCAATCATTTAAATAAATCAACTATAAATCTCATTCCAGTTCTTTTCTCTTGCATAAAATAAAATAAATAACATTTAGAACTTGAGCACTTGCAGAGAAGACAACATCCTAAGAATCCCATTCCACCCAACCAATTCCAGAAGACAACTTAGCTACAAATCTTAGGATCCCCGACCCTTTCTACTGTTCCACCTGGTTGAAAGCATTGGGTTAGAGAATGGGTTATGAAACCCCTGCAACTCCACAGAGTAATCAAAAATAATACTTCTACCTATAGAAGTAAGACTCAGCCAAAACAACTGCACTAGTTCAATAAATCAACATTTTTACACTCTAATCTTCTGCTTTTCCCCTCCATCGAATATCTTGTGCACAAATTTCACTCAGAAATTTCACAAGTAAACATTCCACCCCATCATCTGAATTCGATGGGTAGTTTTTAAGATTGCCTAGGTCTTTTGGGTCAGTTTTTCACTTAATGAGCCACCTTCTCTTGTTCCACTTTCTTGGGGAACATGACCACCAAAATAGGGAAGTTTCCTCCTGCAATAGCTAGAAGTAGTTTGAGTACGCTGCCAAGTGTCAATCTGCTCTCAACCTAGTCTATTCCACCAAGTGGCCAGTAGACACTCATTTAACATCCTCCTTAAGATGTTGTCTCATCTTTTATTTATTAACTAATAAAATATTCAACATAATTAATTACAATCATCCTTGACCCCACTTGATCAATAATTACAAAATTTACAATAAAATTAAAGTATAATGTCTTCTTAGGCATAAAATGCTTTTGGAAATTTGGGGTATGTGACAAGCCTCTTAGAGCCATCTCCTCTCAATACTAGTTTTTTAACCACTAGTTTATGACTTGTCTTCATATGAATCCTTCAAAATCCATTCAGATTATTCCTTCTCTTTAGAGGATTATTTCAAGGCTGATATGCATGTTATGACACCTATGTCCCATCTATTTGATACTCAAAAGATCCTACAACTCCCAAACTTCTTAGTTGGTAAACTAGCCAATTTCACAGTTTCCTATACTGTATCACTAGTGAAAGTTGTTATCATGTCTTTGCTTTGTATAATTGGTTGGTTTTCCTTATCAGTGGATATAAGTGGGCTGTTGTTACAAAAATTTGGGTCTGATATAAATTTAATTAGTTCTAATTTTAGATCCTTGTGCTCACCATATTTTCCCGATTGTTAGTGTAGACTAGTTGAACCTAGTATTCCTACTGTAACTCATTCATATTTTGGAGCCACTATACCTTGGTTTATTTCTCTTCAATATGAATTAATTTATGATATATTAGAGCCTAATAAGCTCTATTACAGAATTATAAAGGTTTCACATCATTTTGGAAAGAAGGTTCATGATCGGGTTCACCATTATGCAGCTACACTAGAAATCGTGCATGTCGATTTAATTGATGTTCTTTGGTTAGGATATTATTGAACAGATCTCTTTTCCATCTCTGATTTTATGTTTAGATCTGATATTTTATGTTGTCACATCCAAGAGAACTCATATGATGCTCCTTCATCACCAGAAGATGAGCTACAAGGGGCTTCTCCTAATGCTTTTTGTCTACAAAGCATTGAAAATATGATACATGATCAAGGCATCTACAACAAATCTACAAAGTTTTTTACCAAGAACCAATACATACAGCTTATTCAAGTGAAGAACAAATATGTAGTGAAGATATTTATTTAAATTCCATGCCATGTCCATTTTTAGGAAGGATTTTCCCCATGCAGTTTTTCCTTTTTCCTCATTTTGTTTCATGGACAAATAATTTTTTCATTTAGATTGTAATGGGTGACCTTTGGTCTTAGTTACCAGGGCCCAGGTATTACAAGTTAGGATTAAAGGGGGGTGTTAGGATTATTAATCCTCCCTTTGTCTCCTTTTGGCCACATACAGTCTATTTTCTTAATTTCCCTATCTTAGGACGTCTCATCACTTTACCAGTGCATGGGGGACATGACTAACGGACATTTGCCACTTAGTGCACTTGTCTGCATGCATTTTGGAGCTCTATGGATCAATCCCTATTTTATAGGAACCCACTTGAAGTGATACCAACAATGTCTAGAAGTTCATACTAGTAGGTCATTAATTATCCTCAGTTGTGTTCCTATCCCGATCAATTAGATCACTTCCAGTGTGTTTAGCGCTAGTTTGCATGCTTCATGGGAACACGTGTGTCTTTGCTCACCCACCCCTTTAGTTAACTAATTGCAACTAATTGTAATTGATCGTAACTGGTTATTAACTGATTTGGTGATATTCAATTGCACTAGTTAGCTATTTATAGTGATTCTCTCACTCCTAGTTAGCTCTAGAGTCATTCTAGGTTGGCAGATTCAGATTCCTGAGAAGGTATTCGAATTATTCATTAATGTTGCATTATATATTCACCCATAATGTGAATAATCAATTATAGGAATATTTCTCATATTGTTCTTCAAATATTCTCCTCTTTATTTCTCTTGTGCAATTTATGTGAAGACTGTTTTTGGCCCAAGATCTGCCTGCCAGAATCTAATATTTTTGTAATGAAGAAGAGGTTGGAACCCATGAGATTTTGCATGTAATTGATACTTGCATGTGTTTCCTGTGTTGTCTTTGTTACATTCTGTTCTCTCTTTTATCATGTGCATGTGTTTCTTGTTATTTACTTCCATAATGTTTTCCCTTTCATGTTTGGAAATGATTTTTTTAATAGCACATAATTCATAATCATATGCTCTGTCTATTAATTTCAAACATTCACAGACTTTTTCATCTAAATTTAATGTTGGATTCATCCCAGTTAGATGCCCACATTAATGGACTGTTCTTTATTTCTTCTATAATCACTAGACCAAATAATTTTGACTGTAACAATATTGCTACCTTGAATTTGTTAAATTTTCCCATGCAGCATCCTTGTTAATGATATTGTTCCACATTATGAATCCATGCTCAATGTACATATGTTTCAACCACCAACAATATTAATTTTATATTTTGTTTACATATATCTGGCCCGGGAGAAAGTATATTAAGAGATCCCTCTCTAGAGAGAAAGAATCCAACTTTCTTTCCTAAATCTTAGTTTTGTGGTTATCTTGGGTTTTACCTTTTCACAACCAGGGGTAAAATATGAGTTATAACATATTGGGATCGTTTTTGGGGAACAAGAGTTCAAATATTCCCTGGGAGAATGGAAATTAGCTTTCAAGAAGACAAAATTTTTGCAGGAAAACAAAGGTTCTTGCATTGTGATCAGTTGTACATTTTCCCTGGCAACTCCACCTTCATTTCAAGCAGATTTTCAGAAAATACATCCTGGCTTCTAGGAGGACACACACTAGAGGTAATCCTTCTTCTGAAATTTTATATGGTGTGGATAACCCAAAAATATTGATTAGACATAGGCCCGGTAAAGAAAGAATAAGTACTTATCAAACTGAAGGTTCAGTTTCTCAAGAATTTAGAGCGGAAAACAAGTTTTCAAAGATATCTATTAAGGTCCAAATATGAATCAAATCTAAAACAAACATAAATAAACCCTAATAAGTTTGAATCATACTTGATTGAATCTCTTTGGCATAATATTCAAGACACTGTAAATGTTGAAGAAAACAATCTCATTGTCCAAACATTACAACCTCATATTTCAAGCCCTATTCACAATCCTCCTCAAATCCCTCCTACTGTCCCAAACCCTCCTATACCAATGGCAGTCAGGTTTTCTCCCTTGTTTTTTCCCATTGTGTTGCATGATTTACCCCAAAACTACTCTCAAAGAATATCCTTGTTTGATGGGGAGGGAAATTTTACTACTAAGCAGCATATGAACAGCTTTGAAGGAAGCAAACTATGATGATGCTAAGATGAGACTGTTTGCACAAAATTTGTTTGGTGAAGCAAAAATATGGTTTAAATACTTACCTGCAATATCCATTATTACCTTTCAAGCCTTCCAAACTTTGTTTCTAGATAGATGGGAAGATAAGAAAAGTACTCTACAAGTTATTTCTCGATAGAACAGTTCTAAAAGGGGCAATTTTAAATCAGTCCATGATTTTTCCAGCATATTTATGAGGGTGTATAATTCCATACTAGTAGACATTAAACCCTTAGTAGGTGCTTCCCAACTTCATTATGCTGATGTGTTTGAAAGTTATTTTTCTTTGTTGTTGAGAGAAAGAAAGTCTCAAAACTTTCCAGATATGTTTAAATATGCCTTAGAGGTAGAAGCCACTTTAATGGACTCTAGAAAGATGAAGCAAAGAGTAGAAATAGAAAAAAGAAGAACTAGAGAAGAAAATCAACCTTCCACTTCTGTTGTTGCCTCTTCTTCAAGTGATGCAAAGTTTGAAATGATGATGAAAACTATGGAAAGGTTAATCGAAAGGTTGGCTCTAGATAACAAACCACGTAATAGAGAGCATCGTGAACCTCAAGTAAGAAAATCCAACTTTAGAAGACCACCTACTCCTCCTCTATAAAATAGGAAAAGAGACCCAAGAAATATTAGAAATCCTGAGGATCAACATATAAGGAATCCTTTTCCTGAAAACTTGTTTGGGTACACAGGGTACTCCCAAAAGACTGAACACCTTCAGCAACCACTTCACACAAGTAGATAATAGATCAGCAGACCGATGTTTGTCACATGGTTAAAACCCTTGAGAGGGAAACAGTCCACAGCCCCAGCCAAATAGCCACTTGGAGCAATTTATTATGCAAAAGAAAGAAATTTAGATGAGCTTCTCATAATCGATCAACTAGCCATGGACCCTCTATGCTCTTTAAATAGAGATCATAGACCAATCGGGTGTTAATCCATGGATCAATGGTAGGTGTGATCTAAGAGAAGTTGAACCGTTGGATCACTCTATTTCTAGAACATATCGTGACCATCGGATTAGAATATTTACAAATGCATACTAATGCATACTAAAGAAACACACTTTTACCTAATGGATATATTACACAAGTTGATATCACGGGGACTTCACTTAGTGAACCTCTCACATAGCACATACGACCACGTGATATTAAAGAATACCCTTAATTTCCATAGATATTGACCCAAACTCTTTTTGTTGAAACCCCCTCCCAATACTTAAAACCTCCTCCCCACCCCTTTTTATACCTCAATCCTTATAAACCACCCTACCCACCCCCACCTTAAACCCCTCATCCCCCCAATACCTGAAATATATTGGTTCAATTTTTGATAATTTCAAAACCCACAATATGAACTAACATGATCGGATATTGGTCAACAAGTGAAGACCCCGTGGTTGATCTTAACTAACTCCTAAGTGTATAAATATCCTAACATCCTCCCTTAAGAACAACTTGGGATGGGATTGAAGGATTTACAAAAGTGACACTATTAGGAGAAGGAAGGAGGCATTAGAGCCTATCCCCCCTTAAGGACACATTCCTGAACTCCCAACATAGACCAAAGTTTAGACTTGGTGAAGATGTCTGTAACTTGATCATCTGTAGGGCAATAGAGCACTTCAATAACACGATCATGAACAAGATTTCTAATGAAGTGCATGTGTAGCTCAATGTGTTTGTTGTGTTGATGTAGAACTAGATATTTGGCAAGCTTGATGGCACTTTGATTGTCGCACCAAAGTGGAGTAGGTTGCTGCTGCTCGAATCCAAACTCTGAAAGGATCTGTCGAAGCTCGATATTCTGCTTCTGCTGAAGAAAGAGAAAGAGATTTTTGTTTCTTACAAGCCCAAGTGAGAGGTCTAGATCCAAGACTGAAAACATAACCTACAGTAGACTTTCGATCATCAGGATCACCAGCCCAATATGAATCCGTGAAACCAACCAACAAAGGTTTCCCCCATGTACTGTAATGAATCCCAAACTGAATTGTACCTCGAATATATCGAAGTATTCTTTTTGCTACTTTCCAGTGAATTTCATGAGGAGTTTGCATATAACGGGAAACACGACCAATGGAAAAGGAAAGGTCAGGACGAGAATGAGTCAAGTATAAAAGACTACCAACAAGCTGATGATACAAGGTGGCATCTACTTCAGGGGAAGTACAAGTGGCAGAAATTTTGACTCCAGACTAGAAGGGAGAAGGGGCTGGTTTACAATCTTCCATGTGGAAACGATGAAGAAGGCCACAAGCATACTTAGACTGGGAAAGAAACATTCCTTCTTTGGTTTGCAAGACTTGGAGACCAAGAAAATAATGAAAATGTCCTAAGTCTGACATTTCAAAATTTTGCTTAAGACTGGATTTCACATGGGTTATAAGTTTAGGGTCACTACCAGTAAGGATAAGATCATCAACATAAAGAACAAGTACGATGAGATGGTTTCCTACTTTCTTGGTATAGACATTGGGGTCAGAATGGAATCTAGAAAAACTAGTGTCAAGGAGAAAGCTATCCATTTTGGCATACCAAGCTCTAGGAGCTTACTTAAGGCCATATAAGGATTTTTTAAGGAGACAGACAAGGCTAGAGCTATCCTGAACACATCCAGGAGTTTGTTCCATGTAAATTTCCTCCTGTAAATCACCATGTAAAAAGGTATACTTGTCATCCATTTGATGGACTTCCCAGTTATGTAAGGATGCAATGGAAAGAACAAGGTGAATGGAATTCATTTTTGTGACAGGAGCAAAGGTTTCATTGTAGTCAATCCCTTCAACTTGGGAAAAAACCTTGGCAACTAACCTTGCCTTAAGTCTTTCAACACTTCCATCTGATGCATACTTAGTTCTGTAGACCCATTTACATCTGACAAGTTTTCTTCTTTTTGGAAGAAGAACAAGATCCCAAGTATCGTTCGCCATTAAGAAATGATATTCTTCATCCATAGCTGCATCCCAATCTGGATTTCCTGAAGCTTCTACAAAATTTTCTAGATCATGATTCTTGAAAACTTGAGCCAAAAGAGAAGAGGCTCACTGAAACTGAGAACGTGTTCGACATTGATCTCTAGGATCACCGGCAATATCACCAACTACTTCACATGTTGAACGGACCCATCGAGGAAGTATTGGTGCTGGTGCAATTGGAGGAACATGAGTATGTGGAGGTGGATTTTCATCCTCACTGTCATCATTAGAAACTAGATTTGAAAACCTGTCAAGGAAATTGAAAGAAGAAAAAGAAGGCACAATCTCCGAATCAGGCTCGCAAGCCAAAGATGGCACACCCACCAAGTTAGGCTCGCAGGCCAAGAGATTTTCATCAAATTTAACATCTCTTCTAATGATTATATCATGAGAATGTGGCTGAAGAATTCTATAACCTTTTAAATCTTTTGAATATCCAACAAATATGCACTTTCACTTTTAGGCTGCAATGCTTTCCGTTTTTCATCCGGAATGTGAGCCCATGCTTCACAACCAAACACATGAAAGTGACTTACATCTAGTTTAATTTTATTCCATGCTTCTTCTGGTGTTATACCTTATAAAAATTTAGTGGGTGTGCGATTAACTATGTAATTTGCACAATTTATGGCCTCATCCCAATATTGAAGACTTAGTCCCTTAGATTGGATCATACAATTTGCCATTTCTTTTAAAGTGTGGTTCTTTCGTTCAGCTACACCATTTTGTTGTGGTGTATATGGAACAATGTGTTGTTGTTGGATTCCTTGTTCAGTGCAGAAAGTAGTGAACTTGTTGTTAACATATTCTCCTCCATTTCCATATCTTAACTTAATAATTTGATAACCAGATTGTTTTTCAGCAAGGGCCTTGTAGGCCAAGAATATGTTAAATACTTCGCTCTTAAGTTTTAGGAAGTAAACCCAAGTGCGTCTGGAGTAGTCATCAATGAAAGTTAAGAAATATTTGAAACCAGAAAATGATGTAGATGGAATAGGGCCACACAAGTCACTATGCACAAGCACCAAAGGAACCGAGGCGTGCCAAGAGGCACGTTTTTCAAAATTGTCTTGATGATGTTTTTCGAGTACACAACCGGAACAAACACCATCCTTGCAACATACCATCAGAAGACTAGTCACCATATTGTGTTTACATAGTTGTTGCAATGAGCAATAATTTAAGTGACCAAATTGCTCATGCCAAAGTTTGCTCAAGTTATCACTATGAGCAATAAAAACTGAAGGAAAAGGTGATGACCCAAAGTTGTTAAATTTGTACAACCTGGTAATATCATCAATAGTTCTAGTAGCAAGGACATTTTGAGGATTTTTAAAATCCTTGATTACAACTTGGTGAGGTGTAAACATCACGGTTTTACCTTCACCCAAATGAGTAATTTGATAGACTGATAACAAATTGCAGGAAATTTTTGGAACACATAGTACATCACTAAAATGACCATTTTCTACTGGAATTGTTCCATATCCTACAACACTTAGAGATCTATCATCACCAACAAACATTTTCTTGGTGTTACATTCATGCATAGTAGAAAAGATGGTTTAATCCTTAGCCATATGATAAGATGCTCCAGAATCAATGAGCCATTCATTTGAAGTACAAGAAGAAGATGCAGTATAAGAGTAACTAGAAGCACAAACTGCATGTCCATGAGAGGTAGATTCTGAAGAATCTAGGCTAATGTGGTGCTTCGTCATTGCTGCTTCCAAGATTGCCATCGTCTTGAAACACTTAGATTCATCATGATTATGTTTCCCACAAAAAATGCAATGACACTCAGTCTTCTTTCCTTTTGGCTTGGATCCTTTGTCATTTTTTAAAGAAGGAGCTGACTAAGAGGGTTTGGGACCCTTGTTGTTTGGCTTATTATTGCAAAAATTCTATTTCTTGGAAGGCTTGGACTTTTCTTTCTGTTGGGACAATAAGGCTTTCCCGGATGTATCTACATTGTTAATTATTCCAAGATGAATGAACTTATCTTTCTCTCTAATTAAGGAATCACAAAAGGATTCAAGACTAAGCTCTTGATAGCTAGTTGCAGTCAAGAATTCTTTCATGGAGTAGAATATAGATACAAAAACAAAATATGCAGGTCCAAGTTTGGAAAGAATATGATAAATACATTGTTTGTCTTCTTTCTTAATCTTGCATTCTGCACATAAGATTATAAGAGTTTTATACTTAGATAAATAGTATTGAATGCATGAAAAATCATTTGGATTCAAGGAAATCAACTCATTCTCAAGTTGATGACCCAGAATTTCATTGTGTTTACCAAACATTGATTCCAACTTTTCCCAAACTATATCAGGTTCATCAATTTCAGATATGTGGAATCACAAATCAATAGAGATTGACATCCCAATCAATCCACGAGCTTCATCACATATATTTGCCCATTTAATTTTCTTATCATCATCAATGGGTTCTGTTTCATTCCCTGAGGTTATCCTCAAAATTCCCCTACTTCATAGAACATCCTCCATACGATATTTCCATGAGAAATAATTAGAACTTGTAAGTATAATATCACAATGGGAGGCCATACTATAAAATAACTGTTTGGATGCAAAGAGCTTGAAAAAATATACGGTTTAAAAAAAAATGAAAACTGATTCGGGATGATGAAGTTATGCTTGATCAAAGAAAATATTGAAGATGCCCCCAATAGTGACGTGGTAGATATTAACTTGACCAAATAAAAAGAGAACCCCCCTCTTCCCAAGATCAACTTTTGATAATCACTTTACAATAAAGTTGCTTTTAAGTGAATCACTTTTGTAGAATAAGTGATGTTCGGTTTTACAATAAAGTAACTTCAAAATAGAAATTGCATGCACTAAAAAGTAGCTTAATAAGACTTGAACTCAAGACTTATTAAGTAATAAAGAAACTTTGGACCAAGTGACCCAAGTTTAAAAGGTATGTAAAAGAATGGAAAGAGGAAGGGTTTTTTTTTTTACTCTTCTCTCTCATTCTTCGTGCTTGGCTTTTTTTCTTCTGAAAATCACAAAAAAAAGAAAAACAAAACAATTTTTTTTTCCACACAATGGGGTTAGATCTTGGTTAGCTTACCCGGAAAGTCTACGTTTTCAAGTTTTCTTGTTGTTTCCAATTTGTTGTGATCGCACAAGGTGCACAGCAAAGAGCATACATAGACGAGAAGACAAGAAAAAAACTTTCCCTTACTGTTTCTGATTCGCCACGATCACGCAAGGTGCACGGCAAAGAGCATATGCAGCCAGGGAAGGAAACAGTCCGAGACTAAAACAATAAAGATCTAATAGTAAAACTAATGAAATATGAGAGATTTAAAAAAAACAAATCCGTCACTGTAACATTATACCTTCAGATTTGCCAAAATGGGTGTTTCTGGAACAAACATAAACAATTTTTGATGAAATGAAAACTATTTCCCAATTGAAACAACGCTCCGGATGCAATGGAACAACTCCCATGGGCCACAAATGCATAGAAAATCCAAAACCAGAAACCCTTTCAAAGTTTCAGCAACACTGGTTCTAGATCTTCATCAAAACCAAAAATGACTCTTCATAAATGCTCTGATACCATATTTGGGTACACAGGGTACTCCCAAAAGACCGAACACCTTCAGCAACCGCTTCACACAACTAGATCATAGATCAGCACACCAATGTTTGTCACGTGGTTAAAACCCTCGAGAGGGAAATGGTCCATGGCCCCAGCCAAATAGCTACTTGGAGCAATTTATTATGCAAAAGAAAGAAAGTTACATGAGCTTCTCATAATCGATCAACTAGCCAAGGACCCTCTATGCTCTTTAAATAGAGATCATAGACCAATCGGGTGTTAAGCCACAGATCAATGGTAGGTATGATCTAAGAGAAGTTGAACCGTCAGATCACTCTATGTCTAGAATATATCGTGACCATCGGATTAGAATATTTACAAATGCATACTAGAGAAACACACTTTTACCTAACGGATATATTACACAAGTTGATCTTAACTAACTCCTAAGTGTCTAAATATCCTAACAAAACTATGTTGATGATGAGGAAGAAATTGATCCAATGGATAATCGATTCACCATTTTGATGTTTGGATACAAAAATATATATTACTGAAGAAGAGCATAATTTGTTTGCTCAAGAATATGACAATAGTGTTTCTGAGGTGGGCTCAAAGTAGTATCAGACGGGTTATCAGAATTCCATAGATGATTTCTAGAGGAACTTGAAATTGAGAAGTAGAGATGTACCTATAAATAAATTAAGAGATAATGAAAATAAACCTTCTACTAGTCAAAATAATACAGAAAAACAAAAAGAGAAACAAAAATAAAATGATGTACAAAAAGTTTCAAAAAATAAAGAAGAAAAGTCAAAAGAGGTCAGATAACCAACACTTGTAGATGTGGATAAAATAGTTTCATATTTCAATATGCAATCAGAACTGTCAAAAATCAAAATTCCCATCTCATTCAATGATTTGTTAAGGAACAATGAATATAGAGAGAAATTCACTAAAATGGTAAAAAATCAGGGTGCTTATCAGCCAGATAGTTTTCAAGTAACATATGATGCTCCCACTATTGTCCTTGGACCTAAAATTGAAAATACAGATGAAGAGGAAGTCCCTCCTTTTTATCTAAGTTTGAATGTTCATGATATGATTTTGCACAATGTTATGCTTGATTGGGATTGTGGACCATGTATTTTGATGGGTCCACAAGTAAAGAAGCGGTTGGTGTTGGTGTTTGGATTATTTCTCCAAACATAGATTTTAAGGCTTACTCTTATAAACTGAATTTTGAATGTACGAATAATGTGGCTTAGTATGAAGCTCTGTTTCTAGGTTTACAAGCTTTGAAATATTTGGGAGCAAAGAGAATAGAGGCATTTGGGGATTCAAAACTTGTGGTGAATCAGGTGAATGATAGTTACCAGAGAAAACATCCTAGAATGAGGGCCTATAGGAATGAAGTCTAGGACATGTTTGGAAATGATTTTATAGAACAGAAAACCAGAGTGGTCCCTAGAATATATAATCAAGTAGTTGATTCTTTAGCTACAACTTCTGGTAATTTTAAAACTCCCATTTATACTCCAAAGAAGTATAAAGTCCAAGTTGTAAATAGACCTCCTATACCCGACAATTCCAGGTATTGGCAGGTTTTTGATGATGATATGGCATATTAAAATATTTTTGGACATGTCCAATGAGTTTGTAAATATTCAAATAGATACAAAGAATGAGAACTTAGAAAACTTCCAAGATGATGTACAGTCCGAAAAAGAAGATGTTGAAAAGAAAAAAATGAAAAATAGGTTAGGGGTAAAAGATATAGTCCAGTTGAAAAGTAATTATATTCCAAAAGGTTTAATTCCCATAGAAAAATTATTTGATCAAAATGATGTCGAAAAGGATCCTAAAGTTTAGCCTGTTGAGAATGATGTTGAAGACCAAAACATAGGTACTGAAGAATCACCCAGAATTGTGAAACTGTCCAAAAAACTGCATGCAAAAGAAAAAGAAGAATACATAAATTTAATGAAGAAGTATACAGATGTATTCGCTTGGAGCTATGAATATTTGAAGGAGTATGATACCTCTATCATACAACACACAATTCCAATCAAACCTGGGAAAAATCCATTTAGACAAAAGTTGAGAAGAATCGGTCTAATGTTGCTACCCATGATTGAAAAGGAAGTGAAGAAAATGTTCAATGCTAAAATTATTGTTACTCTGATATTTTATAAGTGGGTAGCTAACTTAGTACCTGTTAGAAAAAAGAATGGTGAGTTCAGAATTTGGGCAGATTTCAGGAATTTGATCAAAGTATCATTAAAGGAAACTATCCTTTACCCAAAATGGACCATTATCTACAGAAAGTGGTAGGAGAAGGGAGAATTTCTACCATTGATGGTTTCTCTGGATATAATCAAGTAAAATTCCTTCCTGAGGACCAAGAAAAAATTGCTTTCACTACACCATGGGGTACTTTTATGTATGCCAAGATGCCTTTTGGGTTGATGAATGCAAGAGCCACATTACAAAGCGCCATGGGTATTGATTTCACTGAAGAAAATGATAAGTTTGTAGTAGTTTATATGGATGATATAACTATTTATTCTAAGTATGACATGGACCATCTTAATCATTTCGAGAAGGTTTTCCTGAAGTGCAGAAAGTATGGAATCTCACTCAATCCCAAGAAGTAAAATTTTGCATTGAAAGAAGGAAATATGTTAGGACACATTATTTCTAAAGAAGGAATTATAATTGATCCAAAAGGATTCAATTCTATTCTGAAGGTTGAAGAGCCCAAAAGTAAGAAAGAGGTGCAGTCATTTATTGGATAGGTGAATTTTCTGAGGAGATTTATCCCAAGTTTTGCTAAAATTTTGAGAAACGTTACAAATATGCTGAAGGAAGAAAATGAGATAAAATGGATAGTGGATGCTAGAAAGTCCTTTAAAGATATTAAAAAGGATATCATTGAAGCCCTAGTTTTAGCGAGTCTGGATTTTACTAAAGGTTTCATGGCATTCTCTTATGCATATAATCATACTATTGATGGAGTCCTACTACAGAAGAATAGTCAAAATGGTGAGCAACCTATTGCTTCTTCAACAAGGTGTTGAGGGATGAAGATATCATTAGAGGAATTTTGGGGTCTAAAATGGGCCTCCTAAGCAAAATAATAAAATAATAGTTAAAATAATAAAATAATATTGATTAATTTTGGAGGAAGAAAGAAAAAAACTACTTTTTGTGTTCATATTTTTGACATATATCCCTGTGTTTTTACTCAAATTTCGATCGGGAGAGGTCGTTGGATGCGGAATTTGATTCCGTATCCAACGAGTACCCGCACTGCATACTTTTTACGGGCCCCGCTACCCCAAAAACAAGAAATACCTGAAAAAACGTGATGATGACATCATCATCACATCATCATCACGTTGTTTCAGGTATTTCTTGTTTTTGGGGTAGCGGGGCCCGTCAAAAGTATGCAGTGCGGGTACTCATTGGATGCGGAATCAAATTCCGCATCCAATGAGCTCTCCCGATCGAAATTTGAGTAAAAACACAATGAGATATGTCGAAAATACGAACAAAAAAAGTAGTTTTTTTTAATGACAAATATGTCAATTCAACCATTATGGTTGACTTATTTTATTGAAATTCTATTGGTTCTTGAATTCCAACTCACAAAAACTTATTTTGGCACGTTTTCTTATAAGGCCCATTTTAGACCCCAAATTTCCTCTAATGGAAGTATGATATTATGGAGAAACGACCCTATGATTTGGTGAAATCCTTGAAAGATTTTAGAGTATATATTCTTCATTCTCATATTGTTGCATATGTCCTGAGTAATGTAGTAAAGAGTATCCTCACTCAACCAGATCCATAAGGTAATAGGGCTATGTAGATTGTTGTGCTGTTGGAGTATGATCTTGAAATCAATAATACAAAGTTGGTCAAGGGATAGGAGCTTGCCAAGTTAATGACATAGTTAGGAAAAGTGTTGCAGCAGTAAAAGAAGTATTAAACAAGAAACCTATAAATACTGCAAACAAAACCATAAGTTTCTTGAATGGATTAACTAATAATGATATAAAGACAATGAACATCAAAGATAGAATCTCAGTCATCACATGGGCCAGGAAGATTGTAAGAAATCATGAACATTTAGACACAGTGCAAGTGAAGGTTGACATCATGAAACACCAATTGAAGCTATTTATTAACACGTTTAAACCATTGTTTGATAAGGTACTTCCACTCCTCTCGAAAGAGAAAGGTATTATTTTATCTCAGAAGGAATACCAGGATCGACTTATCAGTTGTAGATTGGACCACATAAAATTTGATGATATGCAATAGTATTTATTAGGAAAAACTATAACTGATAAGTTATTAGAGGATTTTGAAATGTTGTTTTCCTTTAGAGATACATGTGCGCAACTGCCAGAGTTTTCTTATGTGGAGCATGTGGAATTGAGAGTTCTGACAAAGGAGATGGCCAATTTGGATCTGCCAACTGTCAACCAGTGGAAGACAATGGAGAAATATGGAAAGAAAAAGTACATGTTGCATTGAGGAAGAAATATTGAATACTTGTTGAAGACCAAATTTTGAATATTGGTTAATTAGGAGTTTGTAGTTTATTTTTAAAAAGCAGTTATTAGTTAATAAATGTAGATGATGGATGTAAAAGGAAATTATTGCCTATTTTTAGGAGTTAGTTATTAAGCTCATGGAGTGATTTTTTATAAGAACTAGTTTTTGTAATGAAGAAGGGGTTGGAATTGTGAGATTTTGCATGTAACTCATACTTTAGAGGTTAATAAAATTGCAAAGCCAAAGTTGTCCTTTTTCAAATATTCTTGTTTTGTATTTGTTACATTCTATACTCTCTTTTCTCATGTGCATGTGTTTCCTGTTATTTACTTCCATAATGTTTTCCCTTTCATGTTTGGAAATTATTTTTTAAATAGCACATAATTTATAATCATATGCTCTATCTATTACTTTCAAACATTCACAGACTTGTTCATCAAAATTTAATGTTGGATTCATCCCAGTTAGATTCCCACATTAATGGATTGTTCTTTATTTCTTTTATAATCACCAGACCAAAGCATTTTGACTGTAATAATATTTCTACCTTGCCTTTGTTAAATTTCCCCATGCAGCATCCCTGTTAATGAAACGGTTCCATATTGTGACTCCATGCCCAATGTACATCTATTTTCACTACCAACAATCTTAATTTTATCTTTTGTTTACATATATTTGGCTTGAGAAAAATATATTGAGAGATCCCTCTCTGGAGAGAAAGAAGCTAGCTTTCTTTCTTAAAGCTTGGTTTTGTGGTTAACTTGGGGTTTACCTTTTCACAACTGAGGGTAAAATATGAGTGCTAACAGAAGGTGTGGAAATAATAGAGGAAGGGGGTGAAATGATGGAAGTGGGGACAAATGTGATAGGTTTAGGGGAGGTGACAAGGATGGGAGATCTAATAGAATGTGAAGCTAGTGAATGGACTTGTGTAAATGGCAGGAAGCTAAAGCGTTGATGAAAGAATGGGTAAGGTGTAAAAGGGGTATAAATAAGCATGTGTTCTGATATTGAGGGTGTTCCATTAGTGGCAGAAAGAATGTGTTATAAATTGATTTTGGAAAAGTGTGTTGGGGAAACACAGTCTCAAAAATATTCCCAGGTGACTAGGTGGTTGTAACAGTTGATAGTAAACTAGTGGGAATGGTGATAGTACAAACGTATGTGGAGGGAGATATTTCCTCCTCAAGATCACTTTCAATGTTCTGCACCTCAACATTTTCCAGGGGTAGTGGATCAACTTGTTGAATCGGCTGGACATGTAGAATTGGATGTTCTTGTAGAACTAGCTACTCTACCCTTTGGACTATATTTGGTGGAGGCTCATGGATTATTGCATGTACTTGTACTTCTGGAATGGATTTTTCCACCCTTTGTCTCTTTAGTTTTGTCTCAACAATTTCTAGTTGTGCCTCCACTTTCGAGCTCATTATTTTCAAACTTTCTTGTCTCCTCTGACCTTTGGACGACCTAAAGAGTAGAGGAAGGTTGTGTTCTTGTAGGACCTTCAAGAAAAAACTTACCTTTATCCTTTGATTGTTCAATAAGAGTGTAGGGAGAATTGTCTAATGACTCTTTAGCCTCCTTTTCTAATGTTTTCTTCTGCACATTTTTTTCCACTCTCAATTTGAGCTTCCTCTAGTGTAACACTATGGTTTTCAACTCCTTTTGATATTGGAAGATGAAAGTTTTCTCCTAAGGTGTAGGGATCCTTCTCACCACCTATGAAAAGTCATTTGCGCCTCTGTAAATTAAATCATCATGGATTTCCTGATGGACATAGGTGATCTTCATGTGTTCATGTACAAAATGGCTGGCCAATAATGCCTTAGGACCATGCTTCCTTTTAGGTGCCTCTCCTAGGTTCATTGTGGTAATTTCCTTTCCAAGAATGGAAACCTGTGTGTATTTTTGTAGGGTTAAGAATCCCAAATTAAGTGGGAACTTGGGCCAACATTTCCTTTTGGATGCTGAGATTTTTTGGAAGACCCCATCAACAACCATATGGAAAGATATAAATTGAAGGACCATATTGTCCGACACTATCCTGGGAATCATATGTACATTGTTTTTGGTCCAAATTTGGATGTAGAAGAAATATTCTCTCACGTACCAATGTACCATAATAGAGATCAGTGCTTTCACTCTGTCTGAGAAAGTGGGGGCATCCCCTTTGAAAATATTCTAATAAATTGACCCAATGAATTGGTCATAAATGTCATAAATATGGGGAACAAAGTTGTCCTCCCATAGTGTTGAAAAATATATGTGGACTAGATCCGAGAAGTCCTCGTCCAATTCCATCCCATGTCCAGTAATGGAGATGCCGCACAACAAATTTCCATTACATACCATGAAAGGTAAAAATCAAGCTTCCTAGACGTCGAGTTCTTTTGCAATTTCTCAATATCCTCCTTCAAAACCACTGATAGAATTTGTGTCCCATTGAAGTATTGACCTGTAGTCATGACATAATGAGCGAGGGGCATATTAGAGTTAATGTGCCATTGATATTTAGGTAATGAGTACCATTAGATTTTAATTACTTGTAGTGAAAATGAATGAATAATAACCACTGAACAAAAGAAATCTCACAGGAAAGAGACCGTATAATTTCTTAGTATAATTATAGTATAAACTTCATTAATTCCAGCAGTATGCAATGGTGTTACATAAAGGATAATTTGAATCATGTGGATAGGATTCGAATCACCAATTCAATATGACTGCATGGCTAACTAGAAGTGTCTAAATCATTATCAGAGTTCAACAGGCTAACTCCAAATGTCTAATCCAGTCTCTCAATTAGTTAAAATCAATCAAACCAGTCTAATTGCAGAGGTAGGTGAGAAGTAGGTGAGAATAGGTGCCTTCCCAGATGCATCCATGCATAACTGGTGCTAACTAAACTGGAGGATATCTAACTGAATGTAACTGAAGCATAACTAAGATTGACTAGTCACCAACTGCTAACAACTGAAGGAGGTTGGTGTCGGCACTCCCATTGGCTCTTAAAATATAAGGATTGGTCTAGGAGCCACATAAACTGATGCATGAATTTGAAATCAATTGCATACAGTCTCAATCTGTGTTCCCCACACTCTAGATACTGGTACATGTGGCCCCATTATTCCAAGGGGAGCCAATGGTACTAGTGTACCCAATAATAACTAAATGACTCCTAAGTTAGGAAAATATAATCTAATAGATAGTTTGGATAAGGGAGGATTATAAACCCTAAAACCCCCCCTGAATCCTAACTTGGACAACTATGGGCCCTGGCAATAAGGCCAAAATTCACCCATATACAATCTAAAAGATTTAAAAAAATGATGCTTAATAAATCAAGGAAATAGGGGAAAACATCATGGGAAACCCCCCCACTCAAATAAGTAGGAACATGAAAATACAAGCTATCTTTAGAAGAAAAGAATTTTCCTCCTTATAAAATAACTTGTCAAAAAATATGTTGCAAATTGCAGCTTCTATGCAACAGTATGGTTCTTCTATGCAGCATCATCCTGAAGCTATGCATGTGAACCTCTCAATGTCCTTTGGAACTGATGGATGTTGTGTGTTTTTCTTCTATATGGAAGAAGTGGAGAATGATCAATTTTCTTCTTCTGTGGGACAGGTGGTTGATCATTCACTATCATCATTTAAAAATTTCCTGTAACTTTGTTGCACCACTCTGTAGGGAGAGAATCTATGTGACAGAGAGAAACATGCTCATTCTAATAGTGGGACCTACTTCTCCGTTTGTCTTTTGGATTCCCAGCACCATCCCCAGCTGCAATAATGAGATTTTGAGCCCATCTAGGCTTAGGCCTTTGGTTTGGAATGGTTGTTGGATTTGGATCTAGAATCTCATGAGATTTAGCCTATACCAAGATCGTACTGATCTTGAACCTCTTCATATGTATCTGAAACATGTAACACGTCATCATCATCAAAAAGTGGTGGAAGAGTGGTTATAACATCTTGTGCTTTGGATGGTGGTGCATCAAACAAATAATCTTCTTCAAACTGAACACTCCGATCAATGAAGCATTTCCTAGTTGCAACCTCCATCAAATTGTATTATGTGGCATCATCTGCATATCCCAGCAGAATGCATTCACTACTTTGGGATTGGAGGCCTTTCTCTTATCAAGGGGTATTCTAGCCCAAGATTTGGAACAAAAAACTTTCAAGTGAGAGACATTGGGATTATTACCATTTAGTGCTTCGAATGGAGTGGCCCCAACCACAGATTTATGAGGCACTCTATTCTGCAAGTATGAAGCACAGTTTACAACTTCTGCCCAAAGATAAGGAGGAATATTATTGGCATGGATAAGACATGTTTTTGTCTCCCTCAATGATATGTTTTTCCTCTCAACCACACCATTCTGATGTGGTGTGTATGGAATGATGTGTTCCATTTGAATCCCATCAGATTCACAGTAATGCTGGAACTCTATTTTAATGTACTCTCATCTTTTATCATATCTTATGGACTTGATATTTTTCCTGAAACTATTCTCAACCATAGCTTTAAAAACTTAAAAAAATTCAAATACTTATAATTTTTGTTTCATAAAGTATATCCAACAAAACCTAGAACATTCATACTCTCCTCTTTTATCATATCTTATGGACTTGATATTTTTCCTAAAACTATTCTCAACCATAGCTTTAAAAACTTAAAAAAATTCAAATACTTATAATTTTTGTTTCATAAAGTATATCCAACAAAACCTAGAACAATCATCAATAAAAGTGAGGAAATACCTGCAACCACTAATGTATGTTGTGGGAATTGGTCCTTCCACATCACTATGTATCAAATAAAGTATAGAGTAATCCTTATGCACCTTCCCAACTTCGTACCTCTTCTCTGGATGCTTACCTACTAAGAAACGAGGACATACTCCATCAGAAGTTTGGATGAGAAGCAAACCTTCAACCATTTTATCATTGTGGAGTTGTTGGAGATATTTGAAATTGAGATGCCCAAATCTCTCATGCCATATCTTACTGGTGTTGTTAGCATGAGTCAATAAATATGTAGGAGGAGAGACATGAAAAAAATGTGAGAAATCATAAGCTTTAGTAGTATCATTTGCATTACCTTTCGCTATGAGTCTTCCAATATCTTTTTCTGTGATCTCAATTGAATATGATTCGAATGTAACTCTCTTGGGAGAGCTTGTATAGGTCATTTGATAAACATACAACAAATTAGATGCAAGGGAGGGCACATAGAGAACATTTTTGAAATCACCATGATGGATTTTAACTAAACCTATTCCTGCTGCTTGAATTTGGTAGTCATATCCCCTGTGAATATTAATCCCTTTTGATAGTGTGAGGGTAGAGAAGGATTCCTTGGAGGAAACCATGTGGTTGGATGCTCTAGAATAAATCAAGTATGTTGTCGACTGATTAAGTCCAGCCTTTAAGGCATGGCACCTCTCATGATCTTCTATCTGTGGTCCAACATCATATTTCTTTTCTCCATGTGGAAGAGCAATGTTGTTTTGTTCAAGGAGGGCATACAACTGGTCGATTGTCTTCTTCATACATGAGTTCTCTTGATGAAAACCCCTCATACAATAGGGACATTTTGTCTTTTCAAACTTTTTGTACTTCTTGTATATTGAAGCTCCTTCGGAGGACTTTTGGCTCTCTTTAGGATTCGAATCAGATTCTTTAGGCTCCTTCCCCTTATACCTCCCTTTAGCTTCCACATTGGTAGAGTCTGTCACTAGGAGAGCTTAGTTTTTGGAATTCTGGAGGACTCCCATCTGGACCAACTTCTCTCACTCCTGTATTAAGGACTCGAAAAAACTATCAAGTGAGGGAATCTTCCAATTTGGAATGGAATCTCTTCCAGAATGGAAGGTAGAGACAAATACATAATACTCAAAACCTAGTTTACTAAGTATGGAGAGCACAAGTTGCTTTTCCTTTCTTTCTATTCCACACTTCTTACATTGAAGTGCAAGAGACTTGAATCTTGTAAAGAATTGTTGTACGCTATCAAAAATGTTGGGCTGTAAGGCTATCAGCTCATTCTTGAAGATGTGTCCCCGAAGCTCATCTTGATTTCCAAAAGAGAATTCAAGCTTCTCCCAAGCTTCTTTAGGAGTCCTCAAACCTTCAACGTGTAAGAGGATATCTCTAGATATGTGAGTACATAGAAATCCAAAAGCTTAATTTAAGTAGTTTAGAAATCTATTTTTCTCAGCTAGGTGATGGGGTTTAGTCTCCCTTCCCATTGTCATCCTCAACATGCCCTTGTTGCACAAAGAAACTTGCATATCTTCCCTCCAATAAACATAGTTGAAGGTGCTAGGATTTGGGGTGTGAAGATTGAGAATCCATCAATTCTCCTTCTGATCAGACAATATCTCCAATTAACCTACATAACACCTATAATAATTCACTGCAAAGACAAAACCAATTCACACTATGTCAGAATCGAGCCTTCCCTCTTGACATGTACACTTTTTTCAGTGTCCATCACGCCCGCACCGCCACTCTGGATGAATTCAGACGAAGAAAGGCACTCTTTGTGGGACTTATGTGGAAACCCAACTGCTTCTGGTGTACAATGGAGAGTAAATAGACTTGAATCTTTCGTGAGGAGGATCTGATAGCATATTAGAATTAATGTGCCATTGATATTTAGGCAATGAGTGCCATTAGATTTTAATTATTTGCAGTGAAAAGGAATGAATAATACCCACTGAACAAAACAAATCTGGAAGGAAATAGACAACAATTTCTCAGTCTAATTATAGTATAAACTGCATTAATTCCAGCAGTATACAATGGTGTTACATAAAGGAGAATCTAACTCATGTGGATATGGTTCAAACCACTAACTGAATCCAACTGCATGGCTAACTAGAAGTGTCTAAATCACTATCGGAGTTCAACAGGCTAGCTCCAGATGTCTAATCCAGTCTCTTAATTAGTTACAATCAATAAAAAAAGTCTAACTATAGTGGTAGGTTAGAACTAGGTGAGAATAAGCACCTTCCCACATGTATCCATGCATAACTGCCGCTAACTAAATGTAAATGAAGCATAACTAAACTTGACTAGTCACCGACTACTAAAAATTGAAGGAGGTTGGTGCTGACACTCCCAGTGGATCCTAAAATGTAGGGATTTGTCTAGGAGGCGCATAAACTGATGCATGAATGTGAAATCAGTTCCATATATCCTCAATCTGTGTTCCCCACACTCTAGTGATTGGTACATGTGGCCCCATTAGGCCAAGTGGACCCAATGGTACTAGTGGACCCAATAATAACTAAATGACTCCTAATTTAGGAAAAAATAATATAATAGATAGTTTGTACAAGGGAGGGTTATAAATCTTAACTGGGTGCCCATCCTGATTTGAACACGGTACAATTGGGTAACCCATACAACCTGCAGAGCATGGAAGCTAGCAGAGAGAATGGCTCCTTAAAATAAGAGAGGGGATAAGATTTATCAGCTTTAGGGATGAACTCTACAGTGTTTTCCATCCAATATTTTATCATTTCTTCAAAGTTGAACTGATTCATTGTAGCTTCAAGGAATTGGGCATTTAGCAACTATTGTGGGGGGTTAAGTGCGTATGCTCTTGCAAAGACCTCCGGGCCAAAAGAGGCCAACTGGTTATGTGTATAGCATGAAAGGAGGTCTGAATACGATATAATGGAGCTAGTATTTTCTAATGTTGGTGTAGGTTGAGTGGTCATGGGTACACTAGTGCAAAATGAGAAATTAATCACCAAAAAAATGACTAAAATCAGGCTATAAATGACTATTTTTGAGTTGATGACTAATAGTATCTAATTTCCACTATGTTATAGCTTGACTAACTTAGTCATATTTCACTTAGTCATTACTAGCTTGAGTTATTAGTCATTGATATTGAATGATTTAGTCATTGATTTAGTCATGCCAAGATATATGAATTTGATTGAAAAATCATAAGTAACTTGAAGATAGTGGTGGATGATGTCATGGAAAGGAGAATTTCAGTTTATATAGAAGCAAAGGATGCGCAAATGGAGCAACTCATCACCCAAAATGTATATAGAATAGTAAAAAGAAATATACAACTAATTCCATTTCATATCAAGAAGAATGGGCATTAACTCTAAGTACTCTTAGCCACTAGATAAATGGAAATGAAATGAGATAAAATATTAGTAACAATGGCTTCACTTTTTGTTGCTGACAAGAAGTATGAATACTTATGTGATGATTTTATTAAGAGGTGACTTAAACAACCACTAAACTGCAATAAAGGAAAGAAACCATGATCGGATTGATATATAAATAAAATAAAATAAAAGTTAATGATAGACTATGTCAATCCCACTATCATTTATACCTCAAGAGACAACTAGCAAATCTCCCACAACTGTTCAACTTTGTCCAAAGTGCCCACTCAGAATGCCATTTTTTAAACAAAACGAAAAGAAATTGAAAACATGAAAGTAGTAATTTACTCTACCTATCTATTGGATGCAGAGTCTCATAGATGTACAATGGAATTAGTCAAGCACATGCAATAAAATTATAAATGGAAAAAAAGAAGAAAACAATGTGGTTTAGACCTTCCTTCCTTAATTTCTATACTCATATATATCCATAGTCCTAGACCTAATTTTGAATGTGGTTTCAAATTTAAAGGTATTAAAATATAAGCTTTGGAAAGGATAAACCCTTTATAACCATACATGAATTTAATTATAAAATTGCTCCCTATTATTTTCTACATTCTTTTAACTTTACATTTATTTGTTGTAGATTCAAATATCTTCTTGAATGATTTCCCACATTTATCAAAATGTAGGAGTCAATATTTGGGTTTTTGGGTCTTATGTTGATTTAGCAGTTCTAACTTTTTAGAATATTAAATCATCAATGCCTTGTTGGGTTAACCACAACACACTATTTTAATTATTTATTTGTTCATTTAATTGGTTTCTTTGTGCACTGGCCATCCCTTGTATTGTTTCTTGATCTCATTATATATATCTCATTTCTATTTGTTCTCGTCATTCTTGAGATATTAGGAACGATCTCATATGAATAAACCAAAATTAATCATTTTTATCTATTTAAATTGGTCATTGATCTTCACCCAAACTGATGTTAGACACCATTCAAACAAATCCAATGAGTTGGATGCCTTATAACTATTTTTTATAGTAAAAAAATGGACTTAATTGTCCTCTCAAAACTTAAGGATACTTTTCTTATATGCCAATATTGAAAGTGTTGAGTTTACGTTGGTGTCTGTACCACTATCTTAATTCCCTCTGATTTATTATTGATTTTTGGCCACATGAGACCTTGGTCATTTCTTTTTCTTTAAAGCAAACATATCTTGATAATTGATTTTTGGTCACATGAGACCTTGGCCATTTTGGTCATTTCTATGAATCTAACATGTCTTTCCGTGATACTTGTTCGACGACCATTCGCTCCTATACTAGTTGTATTGGGTCTATGGGAGGGTTTAGGTTTAGCTACTAGTATGAAATTGATGAAGGGTTCTTGTTCTATCACATGGAACAACTTGATTATGTCGGTGTCATGTTTAGCTTGATTATGCAACTATCATGTTTTGGTGTATTTGTTGTACCAATTGGAGAAGTCCACAGATCAATGCTCGGGCCTCCAATCGATGAACCATCGATTCCGTTGGATTCGTGACGTGGGATTTTAGCTAGGGGGGGGGCTCTCCCTCCTCTCCATTTCCCAGTGACCTCCGTCTACGGTCATTTCTGGAGCTAGGGTTTCACTCAGTAGGGGACAATGTAGTCACGCCAACGAGGGCCAAAGCTAGAAATCCACGGGTGGTGGGGATGCGGTTGGCACTGCCATATTTCCCATGCCCAAACACACTAGCAGGAGTTGACAGAATTCAAAATTGCCGCTCCGTGAGGTTTTTTGCACACTGGGCCCAAGTCCACCAGGTGTCCCTGAACGGTATTTGGAGGTGACCTACAACTCGCCATAGATCAACGCTCAAGCCTCCGATCGATGAACCATTGATTCCGTTGGATTCATGACATGGGATTTTAGCTAGGGGGGGGCTTCTCCCTCCTGTCCATTTCCCGATGACCTCCGTCTATGGTCATTTCTGGAGCTAGGGTTTCGCTCAGTAGGGGACAATGCAGTCATGCCAACGAGGGCCAAAGCTGGAAAGCCATGGATGGTGGGGATGCAGTTGGAATTTCCATATTTCCCATGCCCAAACACACTAGCAGGAGTTGATAGGATTTTCAAAATTTCCACTCCCTGAGGTTTTTTGTGGACTGGGCCCAAGTCCACCAGGTGTCCTTGAACGGTATCTGGAGGTGACCTGCAACTTGCCATAGATCGACGCTCAAGCCTCCGATCGATGAACTGTCGATTCCGTTGGATTCATGACGTGGTATTTTAGCTGGGGGGGGGCTCTCCCTCCTGTCCATTGCCCGGTGACCTCCGTCTACAGTCGTTTCTGGAGCTAGGGTTTCGCTTAGTAGGGGATAATGCAGTCATGCCAATGAAGGCCAAAGCTGGAAAGCCACAGATGGTGGGGATGTAGTTGGCATTGCCATATTTCCCATGCCCAAACACACTAGCAGGAGTTGACATAATTCAAAATTGCCGCTCCATGAGGTTTTTTGCGCACCGGGCCCAAGTCCACCAGGTGTCCCTGAATGGTATCTAGAGGTGACCTGCAACTCGCCATAGATCAATTCTCGGGCCTCCGATCGACGAACCGTCGATTCCTTTGGATTCACGACATGGGATTTTAGCTAGGGGAGGGCCCTCTCCCTCCTATCCATTGCTCGATGCCCTCCGTCTACGGTGGTTTCTGAAGCTAGGGTTTCTCAGAACTAGAGGCA
>LPNX010112098.1:255274-273245 GCA_001517045.1 Pseudotsuga menziesii | reverse complement strand
GTTCGAGGTGAACGCTATAAAAGGAGATCGTTCTTATTTGTTCAAGTCATGTTTGGAAGAGGGAATCATCTCATTCATACAACAGCTCAGACTTTGTCAAAAAGAGTTTGGATCAGTTTGGTTCAGTTTGGATTAGTGGGAACAGTCTTATACAACCATTATCCTACAAGATATTTCTTGGAATGTGTGCCCTAGAGGCATGTTCAAAATGATGTAAAGTATTCTTATTATCTACTCATGTACAAAGTTCCTTTAATGCTGAGTTCTCAGTCTTTGGATTCTATTGTAGTTCCTTTAATGCTGAGTGATTAGTCATTGGGTGCATGAGGTTTGTTGAATAGTGTTGTTGGTTGTTGATGAAATGTAAAGCATGTATTGCACTTAGTTTTATTAAATTACACTTGAGCATTGACTTAACTTGTAATTTAATGAATCCAAACTCACAATTTTTAATTAGATATATCCAATTGGTGTGCAAGTAATGAGTTCATTGAAAACTTGAAATACATTGTATTGCACTTATATTTAGTAAATTACACGAGCAAGAACTTTGAATTTAGTGTGCATGTATTGAGATCATTGAAACCTTTAAATATAATAGTTTTTTTTCTTTTGACATAGTGCATTCATAAGTAATAGATAATCCTCACAAATCAATACAATAGATTGACACAAGAACATGTGGAAACCAAAGAACAAATTCAAAGTGAAATGTATATTGCCTCCTAACAAAGCTTTTTCCTATAGACACATGATTATGATTGGAATGTTTTCTGGATTATCAAGAATGGGAGTGAATGTACAATTTTGTCATTATGTAGTTTATTGTAATTGTGCATTGTTCTCAAATTTATAACTGATATCTCCATACAATCGTAAAATCTATAAAAAATGGGGAACATTACACATAGAAACATTCTTCGCCACACATGTATAATCACACTTAAAATACTGAACCATGAATACCTCAAGAGCCTTGATATGAAATATTTTTTATACCATGAAAGTTATAATACAAAAATATAAGGCCTAGATCTATGGCCTGTCAATGTACATGTATCAAAAACATATTTGATGTACATGTGCAAACAAAAGTACATCTGTCCTAGACCGGGCCCCTATACTCTAACTCCGGACTGTACATAAAAATACATATTTGTCCTGGACTAACACATCAAAATTATAACTTTCTCTTGTTTTTCCCGGACCCTGATGCTCTTCGGCTCCGTCTACGACCACTGTGCATCTCCGGCGACTGCAAATCAATGACAATATTTCTTGATTAGGCAACTAATCTAGTACTGTCCATCAATAACAAAGTTTGAAAATTTAAAATATGACTCAATTGTAAATTAAACAAAGACTCACTGCATCCGTCGGGGGTATAGGTGCCTATGGTGTCGAGGGTGTAGGTTCCTCTGGTGTACTCGACCTTGCAGCGAGCCTCCTTGTCATGCTTGGCTACGAATAAAACAAAATATGTCAATTATCTCAAGAATTATCAACATGTACATGAATGAGAAAGTATTAATCAATTATGTAAAAAATGAATATCTCACCGAAAAAACCATTTCTAGGAGATGATGCTGGTGCTCTTCAGTAGTAAGAGGAGACGTAGGTTGAACATCAACCTCAGTTGCATGCACTAATGGACCAGGGCATGGCTACATTCACCAAATGATTAAATAGTTAGACATCGTGCATGTCCAGAAACAATACAAATGAAATGTACAATTACAAATATTCAAGTAGATGTACCTCACTGTGACCTATCCCTATTGTAGATACGGCATTGATAGCGGCATCAAAAATCCCACCAAGGTCTGGCATGGATGACTCTACATGCTGATGCTGTAAACATGCGAAAATAACATTAAGAAAAACCACTTGTGAAGTGAATACATAGCTAACCAACAACTACCATTGGAAGTGTGTACATTACCGTGGGATGAGTAGGTTGATCCTCATGCACAGCCACTCTGTTCAAGGAAGAGGGACCTCGTCTGGTGTAAACAACCCCCTTATCTATGTTTGGACTACTGGGAGATCTAAACCAAAGAGGTGGTGCAAATATCTATGATGACGTCTACATTCATAAAGTGTTACCATAGTTAGACATGGATTTGAATGGATGGAATAATATGTACTGAAAAAATAACATGTTGTAATATACTTACCCCTTCCTGGGACATATCTCCACCACGGGAGTGACCGCTTCCATCAATTTGGCGCTCCTCTTCAGATGCATCTAGCATCTGCAAGTTTAAAAATTATATTTACATTAGCGATCTCTATAAAGGAGTGTACAGTAAGAAATTTAAATAATTCGAATAAGATTCAATCATAAACCATGTACTTACATTCTTTAAGTAGTCGTAAATACCACCTTCGACTATGTCTTTGATATCTTCATCTTCAACATCATGTTCCAAGTGGGCTTCCTGCAACTTAAAAAATTGTAAATATTAGACATTTCAATAAATTAATCAAGACTAACACATGCATTAACAAAATTATACATGTAATAACAAAATGAAAAGTGTTTAAATATGTTAGATATAGTATGGAACAATTAAAAATTGAGTTGAATAACATAGTTTTAAAACAAAGTCCTTACCTGACCACCAGTCATCGTAGTAGAACCATGTCTTGGTCCAGGACCATAACAGGGTCCCCCACATGATGTGCAGACGTGCGGATTGCTCTGAGGCAGATCGGATGTCGGTCTATCCCCACCAACAGATGTCCCTCCACCACCAGAATCTGGTGGTTGTACACCAGCAGAGGAAGAGGGCACTCTCTGGTCAATAGTGGCCGTGTGTCAAGAGACCATCTCAACTAGAGTAAAAAATGCATCCTGTGTCTGGCCAACCATGTCATGTGTAGGAGGGATGTCTTCCCTCGGTAGCTGGGCATGGGGTACAGGTATATGTGGATTGGCATCTCTATTCCTAGCATGGGGTCGATGTTGGGGTATTCCCCTACCAACTCCCTGGAAGCCCAACATGTCAAAATAGTTGATATGTTTCCCCATCACAAACTCTGCATACAATTTCCAGAGGAAGTACATCGGTACTTCCCTATTGTTGTGAGGGGGGATGTCAAAAACCATGTACCACCTATCCATCCAGTTGTCTCTGATGGGTGGAAAAGTGCACCACTCAATAGAAATATGTGGCCTACTAATCTCTGGGATGTTATCCGTCCCAGACACTCTAAATAATGAATAGATGGCTTGTTTTGTTATTTTCAGCTTTTTTACCTCATTGTAACTCAAGCCATCAACATACTGTTGCATTTTTCTCTCCCTGTAAGATGTGATGCTATACAACGCATCATTCGATCTTGCGATCGTATCAACAATAGATAATAATGAATCTGACAAGGAGCGGTGGAGCTCATCTCCACCCCTCCAAGCTGAACCTATCTCTCTCAAATGGCCAATGAACCTCAGTATCTCTGCATTGTTATGCTCCATAGTAGCCACTACAATCATAAATACAAATAAAATATCATTAGAAATATAAACACATGATATAATGACATATATAAGAACTAAAAACTGTATAACTATTGACATATAAACTAAATCTATCATGTAAATATAAAGATTGATCTTTAATTTTACAGTAAATAATAGGCGGCATAAGCTATTTAGAGTGTTAGTCTATTCATATAAGCTATTTATTGTTAATGAGAGGGGCTATTGTTGAATGAAGTTGGTAATCAATTTCTAAGCCATTTATTAATAATGAAGATTATTATCATTTTGATGAGGGTGATATTCAAAAAATATGTAGGAGCTACGATGAGGGTGAATTTCTAACCCATCCTTATTTATTAGTGATCATTAGTCTCTCATGAGTTAAGAACAAGATGAGTTAACCTGGTTTCAATCATTATACTATGCCTACACCAAATAAAAACTTAAAGGGCATGTGGAAGCATGACACCCTTGGTATCAAATATGATTACTAAACATCCATAAAAAAAAGGCATATGTATTTCATTCATTATGAAGAACATTTGAAGAAAATGAATATGTATTGTTGATTGCCATATAAGTGATGTATGATTTAAATGTTTAGGTAGTATAAATAAGAAATAGGAGTACAATCGAAAGTTGTGCCTAGAATATGAACTAAATATTTTTTCGAAAGTTATAGGTGTGTGTAATTAAGTGCTTGGGGCTCTAAAATGTGTTGTGTTTTGTACCAGTCCACGGTTCATTGAATCGATAGTCATCGGTAGGAATTTAAATTATTTAATGAAAACAATTAATGTGTATAACCTCCATTCCTAAAACATTTTCCATGTTGATACAGGTCACTACCCTCTTTATTGTCTTACCAAAAGGCATGATAATGAGGAAGAAGACCTAAAATTATTGACTTCACCTTCAAAGAATGCCTTGCAATCACATTGGTAAGGACTCATGATAAGAAGATCAAAGCCATCCAATGTGTCAAATCTCAGTTTATACTGTTAATTAAAGACTTATAAGATAAATTTAATATAAGACTTATAGTTGTCTCTTACTCTTTGCGTCTTGACACATTTCATATTTTATGGTTGTCTTTGGGCCTTGACCCAATTCGTATTATAAGGTGAGGATGTGTAGGCATAATAATCCTTAATTATGACTATGAGATGAGAATTTAAAGAGAAGAGGATGTAATGAGAAGAGAAATTTATATGGATGGATAATTTCAAAAGTTGCACTTCTTTTGAAATGTTGATATAAATTATGCCCTTCTTTATTGGAAGGGTAAAATTCAAATTTTAATTTTTTTTTGAAAGATAATTTTAACTTTACACTTCTAGGAAGGGCTAGAACCCTTTGGAAGGGTTGTGAAGGGTTCAATTTTGAACGCTGCCTCCAACTTGCATTCAATTAGTGGTTGCTGCACTAGATTTTAGAGTTTTATAGGGGTGTAGAATTACAGTAAGTTTATTATTACGAGTCCATTCTTTAAAATCAACATTTATCTATTGGGATTGATGTAGAAAATGAAAAAAACATGAAAAATATTGAAGAAAATACCTCACAAAGGGAAGGTTGATCCAAAGGTGGTGATGGAGGGCTCAAGCACACCCAAAATCGTGTATTGACAGTCGAGGTTTCGCCTTCCTTCGTCCAATATCGGTGCCTATAATGAGAAAAAGATGGCCTCGACCGGTTTAAAATAAAAAACAGGCTTTAAGAATTGCGTGCACGTTTTAGCAAAGCAAATCGCCCACACGATTTCCTTTGCTAAAACGCGCACGCGATTCTATTTACTAGCCTAGTTGGCATGACCATTGCCAGCCTTGGGACTAGGCTTGGCAGGTTCGGTGTTGCTTGGGTTGATTTCTTTTTTTTGGATGAAGAGTGAATGACTTCACTCCACCATAGCATCTAAAGGGTCCATCAACTTCTTGCACATGCCCGATACTAATATTGTATGGTTATTGCACATGAGAGATTCTTGTTGACTGTTATACATCTTAAGCATATGCTCATGATGTATTAAAAGGTAAAAATAGAAATCCTAGGTTGTTGACCGTAAGGGGATTAAAGAGTTTAAAATCAACATGGGAAAATAAGTAGCAAACATATTATGTCTCCCAATAGGGAAATGTACTTTGTCCTTTAATATGTACAACTAGTAAACATTGTTTAAATATTTTACAATCATGAAGGACATAATTTGGTAATCTGGACAACTAGTAAACATGATTTCAAACTATATATATATATATATATAAAAGATAAAATACTATACAAAATAACAAGCTAGTACATATGATTTCAAACTATATAAAATAACAATCTAATATAATGCATGACTATTGCAAATCAATAAGGTGCACTCACCTTTAAAGAGTCAATAAAACGATTGATGTAGGTGGTAGCTCCTCAAAGTATCGTTGGATATATAATAAAACCAAGAGAGAAATAATTCAATGTAAGAATGACATAAACATGCCAATAAATGTTCATAGATTAAATTCTAAACTTGACATCGGCTATAGAGACATAAGGCAATTTAAAGAAACCAAGTTAACCAAGAAACTAGATAAGATAATCATACCTTTGTCTTTAGAGTATGAGAACAAAATATAAATGTTTCTAAATTGTTGTTTGCATCATAAAGAAGACTGTCTGACACCTGAAAACGAGAGTAGTTGATCAATACTCCTTCCTCTTCTTTGCAACTTTTGGAACACAACATGAACAAACCAGATAGATCAAAAGAGTGTGATGCACATTGCAAACCTTTCTTAACCCTTCTATATTTGTGTCACATTATACAAAGGGGGCCCAATATTCATATTTACTGTTGAATGATATCTTGAACATCTGCAGCAACCATTATCCATGTTTCTCTTGTTCACAGTATTTTAAAGATGGCTTGCTTCGAGAAGATTATACCGTCACAAGAAGATAGATGTGTATGGGATTATTAACAAGAAATGTAGTATTATCCTAGTTTAATTTATGTTTACCATAGTAGAAATATTTTTCCATATTGTCCTCTTCTTTATGGAAATTCATAAGTAGTACAAATTTCACCAATTTCTTGTGTAGTATGGATAGGTACAGTTCATATCCTATGCCCACAATCCATCACAAGTAGGAGTGATCATATCCTATGACCACAATTGAAAACATATATACATGGGTGAAGAAATAAATTGAAAACCCCACTTCATATGTAATCTTATGCAATTTATAATGATGGTATGATCCTATGTTAAATAGGAGACCCCCTTCCCAGGATAGAAAGATCATGAAAGGATTTATAAATGTTGTCTATAGAGGAGGCATCTAACATAGTTTCTCAGTTTGTCTAAAAATCATGTCAGTGAGGTATGTTTGGGTCACATGCCACTTAGAGATATAGGAATTAGAACAAACATGTAATTGATTAGTGGTGGCATCATGATACAAATGCTTCACATAGGTATATTTTTCCATATAGTTACTCTCACAAGTAGCTAGTTCCTCATCTTATTAGAGGAATTGGTGCACTTTTTATTTCCTCAATTTACTGAAGAAAAATGTGTTGGGATTAGAGAAGGAAAATACCTTAGTCTACACTCATAGAACATTTTGTTGCAATCCCCCAAAAGGACAAAAATTAAAAGAGGTTCCTTCCTAGAAATAGGACCAATACACAGACAATGTTATATGAATGCATAAGGACCCAAAACAAGAGCACATAATATAAAAAATGACAAAAAACTCTATACCAGGTACATAATTGGATCATTTCTTGTTCAAATGATGAGATTTCTAATTCTGTGCCAAACAATTTGGTCAAGTTTACAAACCCCATAAAGTCACAAATTGAAATCTATTTATAGAACAACTGCCCAACATTTAATGTAATTCTTTATGACAGGTGAATAAAACTCACCCTTGTAATGGCTAATGATCTCATGCTAATAATTAATATTATAGAATACATTGCAAGATATGCAAAGACTAATTTTATGAAAATTAATCTAACAACACTAGAGAAGCTTTTATTTGCATTATCTTGAACAAAATACTCCTAGCGTAAAAAAACTTTGGACAATATAGGAAATAAAAAACCAAGAGTTTACAAATTAGTACGTCATAGATGATGCATTTCAATAATAGGGATTTAAATAAATTTCCTATCCAAGTTGTAAGACTCAAAAAAGGGAAATCTAAGCAAGATCGATTGAGGAAATACTAAATTTTAGCTAATGCAGCTAATGGTTTAAATATGTCAATAAACAGTTAGGAAATGTCTGAATATGACGGTTAAAAGGTAGCCTACTTCAAATATGCATTGTATAGAAATAAATAAAAAATAGATAGCACCACCTCAGAGAAACTCTCAATTTTCTTCCATTGATAAATGTTTCCTGTACAACAAATGCTTATGCCATACATGCAGATAAATTTGACCAGCTCTTATTGCCACTACATTACCAATGGAATCTTTCTTGAACCCCATTCTCTATTATAATATCATGTACACATACAGTATTTCCTTGCATTTTATAGGGATCTAAAACATGCAAGCAAAATGTAGCTAGAAATTCTTCATGTTACAAGCTACCATCTTCACCATAACAAAATGCCAAAAAATAGATAAAAGGTGAATTGTAGAATACAAATAGAAAACATTGGACATGTGGTTGTGGACATGGATGAAGTTACAACTCACTCAAATCCTCGAAAATTATAAAATAAATGCATATGTTCTTCTTGTGGAAGGCAATGGACCATCATTACTGTCATCATTGTTATGCTAGCGCCGACCCCTAGGCCTGCATTGGAATTCTGCCAAAAGTGCAATATGATCATATGACCACTCAGGAGAAGGAAGACATGTGTATTTACGTTGGCTCTCCTCATCCAAAATATCTAGCAGAGACTCCACCATAAGTGAGTCTGTTGCAATGAAAATATTTTTGTTAATGACTAATGAATCAAGTAATGTGTCATATAAGGCACTACACCACTATTATCACTCCGCTCAACTTAATACCATGTGAAAACTGCCCACCAGTGCCAATATCTAGCATCCACATGTGAAGAAATGAATATAACAAACATCGTTCAGTTTGTAAAATAAAATCTAAGAATTTCCCACAAATTTTAGAACCAAAATGAAATGCTTTATAAAATAACCCTTGACACATCCGATGACTCTCTTCAACACCATGCACTAGACATTACCATCAAAATATATATACGAAACCAAATGTAATTAAAATATCCACTGGAATTACCTGTATAGAAAATATAATCAAGAGTTTCAAGAAAATCTCTAGTACAGTTGGTGAATAAAGTTTCATTTGTTGCAGGGTTCATTCTTCTTCGTTGATACTCTAAACCTTGCCCTACTTGCCCTACTCCCATCACCATTCTTGCAAAGGAAGAATAAGCACTAACCTGAAAAAGGGTTATATTAGAATATACATGTTAACCCAAAAATCCCCCACATAGCTCTCAATGGCATACACCACCCAAGGAAACAATCTCACAACCCTCATATCACTCCACTAGACCCTCCATTAGACCCCCACACCTACAAAATAGCCTAAGGATGAAGAAAAAGGGCTAAAACTCCAAAAAGGATCCCAAAATAGCCTCCTAGGAGCTAAAGCCCTCAAAAAGGGGCTAAAGTTAGGGCCGAAGGGGCTAAAAGCCCAAAAAAGGGGCCAAAACCCTGAACAAGGGCTTAAAACCCTAAAACCACTTGGAAAAGCTATAAAAGGAGGGTGGGGGGTCACTCTCAAAACACTTCTCCCATTTCCTATTGTTATGTTGCCCGTGGATGCTTTGAGACCTTTGCCTCTCAAACCACCCACACTCCCTCTCCTCCATCTCCATTTCCATTGAGCCATTGCTCCCCAATCAAGAGAGGTGCTTCCACAAGCTAGGGCATGGTGGCCCATTCCCACTAGAGAAGGTTTTGCTTAACATTGTTTTGCAGGTTTTTCCACTGTAGCTTAGGATTTATTTGCAGGTTTTGGAGGTGGAACCCTAACCCATTGTGTGCAGAGGGGTTCAATCTTGCCATTTTCTTCTTTTTCTTTTTGTCATTAGCTTAGCCTTAGTTTAGTTTACTGTTATTTACATTTCTGTTTCAATTTTCTGCATTTACCAACCAGTAGGAACCTACAATTCTACCCTATAGGCAGAGGGGAGCCATTCCTGCCCCTATAGCAGGGAGAAATCCTTGCTACAGAACCGGCGACCATACCAGGTCGATCCCACAGGATCCTTGGGCCAAATTTTTAATTTTTCAAGTTTTTCAAATTTTACCCTAGTTTTTCAAAAATTTCATGTTAAATCCATCTTAGATTCTATTTATTTCCTATTTTAAGTACTCTTGAAGCCTCTGCTAGGCCAAACCGAGTCAGGTTGACCACAGTACCAGTTATTGTCGGCCAGATCTAACTCTGTCTCATAAAAAAACCCCAATCTGAAGCAAGGCGCTCATATCAGGGAAAAAGGTGAGACTAGGGCGCACTTAATGAGCAAACAGGTGCGCCTAGGGTGCACTTAATCCCCCGATAAGTGCAACTTCATCCTAGAAACTCAATCCACAGTTGTTTCTACATTCTGTGTGACCCCCTTGCCCATTTTTGAAAAAATCTCATGCCCCCCTCACCAAATTTGGTTCGAAATGTGCGGCCTGTCAAACATAACTTTAATTTTAGTTTAATAACAGTTAAATTTTAGTTTTTGAGGACTGTTAGTGTGGGCCAGCCACCTCTATCCACCACTGCAAGTTAATTTCAATTTCTGTTTTTATTTTCAGCAATTTATTTCATGAACAATGTGTAAATGTCAAGTAAATGCTAATGGCTTAGTAAAATAAACCTAGCCTAACTAAAATAAACATAAAATCAACCATCTTACTTCCCCTTCCTCCTCTACGCAGTCATCACCCTCCGGGGTATTCTGGGATACGACGAAGGGCAAGCTCATATAGATCTAGGCACTCCACTATATTGTTCCAAACCATTAAAATCGGGTGACCTGGAAGGTAGAGGGGGTAGAGAAGGAGGGATTCTCACGATGCTAAGCATCCTCCCTATTGACCAACCTTGCATTCAGGAGGTGACCTAAGGATCTACGGGTGGGATTAGTCCCATTGTGTTGAGATCCTGGCACCTTTTCTTGGTTGAAGAGGAATATCAGTGAGAGGTAGACCTCTAGTTAGGAAAGAAAACATTTAGGGTTAATCACTGTATTTGTTCACAATCTCTATTCATTATTCAATGCATGCATACACAACCATATGGACTCTACCATGATGAATTCATAAACCATTTGCAACAACCAAGTACCAGAAAAACAAACAAACAAATACACCATACCAATTAATTAACCCAACTCAGTTCATGACGCTGAGTAAGCCTTAAAATTTACTAATTTACACTAAGTACAAACCAATCTATAGTCTTTGAGGACATAATTCCCTGACTGCTTCAACTATGGGAAGTACTTGGGCTCTTCCCAGAAACACATTGTGAGGAGTACCATAGGAACCCCAAAGTAGTTGGCCGCTAAGAGGAATTGCCAAGTGAAACGGGAAACGACCCCTTTTGATTGAGTAGAAACACCTGTGAGGAACAAGCCAAGTGCTATCTTTTGGCAGTCTTGGTGGCCTAGTGACCACCTTCAGCCAATAGGAAGCCACTAAAATTGGGGTCCAAATATCATTCCCGTCAGTTTGATAAAACTTAACACAATTGATCCTCCACGATATTCCTCACGCCTAAGAGGCGAACTACCACCATTTGGAACACTCAATTGACACTGTCGAAGCCGCTCTCAGTAATCTCCCACACCATCATAGGGCCACATAGCCTCTGATTTTCATTCAGACCCATATCAGTCTAAACCAGACCTCCATACTGCACCATCAAGCCCCTTGGCTAGTGCAAATCCGGATCCATTTTTCGACCTAACCTTAGCAAGCGGACCCATGTCCACATCGCAACCTGTCACCCACAACCTAGCAATTGGCCCAAGCACAGTCATGCAGACTATCATTAGTCAGTTGCCACCACCTATAGTGACTAGCCAAGCTGGCCCACTTGCAACACATGGGGGCAGTGGCGCCTACACACACACTATCCCTCCTGCCACACAGGGGGGCAGTGGACCATCCACTTACATTGCCCCTATTATCATACATGGGGGAAATTTCCCTGCCACTCATACCATCCCACCCACAACACTTGGGGGCATTGGACCATCCGCAATGGTGCCACTGCAATCACACCCAGCTGTGCAAATGCACTATGCACCTGCAAACCCCACCACCATCGCAGCCCTATCCCACATTAATTTGGGATCATATCTGCCCTTCATGGCTCATCTCAACTTGCCTGACTTGCCTAGATTAACAAATGACCCCATTTGCCACCAAGATTTTTGGCCACCCATGCCAACTAAGCTACCATCAGACATCCCCAAGTTTGAAGGCAAAGACGGGGAATGTCCCCAAAACCACATAATGACATTCCATCTATGGTGCTCATCCAATAGCATCGTAGATGATTCCATCAGGCTAAGGCTGTTCCAATGCACCCTTACAGGTGTTACAGCCAAATGGTAGATTGAGCTGCCATAAGCCAAGTAACCGGACTTCAACTCTCTAGCCTTCATGTTCTTACAGTATTTCCAA
The DNA here is from genome assembly GCA_001517045.1 of Pseudotsuga menziesii. NCBI lineage: Eukaryota > Viridiplantae > Streptophyta > Pinopsida > Pinales > Pinaceae > Pseudotsuga > Pseudotsuga menziesii. The sequence goes on along the minus strand of LPNX010112098.1, from coordinate 261,075 downwards.
CTCCCCGTTAGATATGTAGAGGGGGTGGAGATCCTGCTATCCTGCCTTCAAAGCACTACCACTCACATAACTTACCATATCCATGAGTGGTGGCAATGCTGTAGCCTATGCAAAATCCAACTTGACGATAGGATCTTCTTGGATTGGTTCCTTAAGACCTTGCTCACACCCATAGCAAAGGATGTCGCATCCGAACATCCCCAATCTGAAGAAGAGGCCATACTAAAGTCCCAACAATTTGACCTTATCTATGCTCAGTCTGGATACCTATATACTATCATTCCAGACGCCCCCCGTCCAAGTACCTCATACCGTGATGCACCAGGGGCATCCCATGCTGTGGACAGAATCATAGGATCGGTCTCCCCATAGCCACAACCTCGACCGACACCACCTGCCGTTACACCACAACCAAGCAACACTCCTAATGTTTCTTACCAAAACCAAGCTCCGGACTATGCTAGAATGATGTCCCAGTCCGGAGCAACAACTTCCTATGCACAACCTGCACCACCACAACAAGCTCAAGCCATGGCCTGGCCAACATAGTCGTATGTGGGGAAAATGCCCACATTTGTGGCACCACCACCCCCATAAATATACTATGCACCTCTAGTGCAACCAGTTCAAGCTCCCGCCCCCACTCCACCCACTCCGTTGGGACAAGTGTTCGCACAGCAAAACCGTCCCAACCAGCCTGCCCCCAACAATCAACAAGGGAAAGCTAGGAACAACCGGCCCCACAACCAAGGAAATAACCAACTGCAGGAAGGAGGTCAACAACTGAACCCTCCCAACAATGCCGTGAAAAACCAGCCAACCCAGAACACCGCACGACCAAATGCACCAAGACACAATTCCCCGTTGCGCACAAACCAATGATGCACACTCTATGAGGTGTCACATACCCCAATTTTGTAAAATAATGTTAATTGTTTTAATTTGATTTCCTAAGACATTATGTTAAATTTAATGCTAAGTAGGAACTGACGACTCAGCAGAGTCAAAAGAAGTGGAAAGTACTTCTGAATATTTTATTATTAATAAATAAAAAGTGGAGACAACAGCTTGGGAGAGCTGTTAATAAGAGTGCTACTGGTCAAACTGGTGGAATGAACTAGGTGGAGAGAAAAAGACAAGTGGCAGCATCCTCAAACACTTCCTAGGTTGCAGGTGGCAACTTCCCTACATTTGGGGTCATGATCCCCCAAGAAAGTGGGATCAGAGCAGGTGGCTCAATAAATGACAACTAACCCAAAAAGACCTAGGAAATCTTTTAAAAGTACCCAATGTAGAGAGCTGAGGCTGCTCAGATATTTTCCAGGAGAAGAATCATTCAGGAGGAATGCACTTCAAGGAATTCATTGGGAAAAAGGGAAAACTATAAGGAAGATGTTTTGAGAGATAATCTGTAGTAACTTGGTCTGATACAACTTGCTAGCTAAGAGAATTTACTGATAAGTTCAGGATTGGCATTGAGTCTGAAGACTGGTACTTGATTATTGCTGCACCTAGTTCCAGCCAGGGAGACCAGAGCAAGCTCGAGGGTCCTGAGGAGTCACTGTTTGAGCGCTCTCCAGGAGTTGGTAGGGAGGAACGGCCTCCCATTGTTGTTGTCATCCAAGCTCAAAGAACAGGTTCTATTATTTATTAATTTTTGTATATTATCTATGTATGAATGAATGCTGCATTTACATTTTATGAAGTAGAAGCTTAGAGGATAGGATAACTTAGTTTGTGTAGTAATGAAATTATGTTAAATAAAAGACAAACCCTACCTGTGTTTTTCCTCATCTAGAGTGATCTAGATCGTACTCCAGCATAGGTGGTGAAGTTAGATAAAAGATGTAGGATGTAATTATAGAATAAAATGTTAGTTTGATTAAGAGATGTTTTATTTTTTTATTTTACTATTAGAAGAGATAGCATTCTGCGTATGGAGAAGGATTAAGGTTAGACACCTAGAATATGAATACCAGATTTAGAATCAAAGAAAGAAGTTATATCTTTTTACTATCAGTAGTATATTTAGTAAATGAACAGTTCCTTTTACAGTATTATTTTCGAAACCTTTTTATCTACTTGAATATGTAGTATCAGGTTATTTTTTTTAGAATACCATACATTTCTATAGTTTACTTCTTTCTATATAGAATAAAGAATTACTGTATCCTTCTTTCATAATATTCACCCTGTGAGGGAGGTTAGACTGTTTTATTTTAGATTTACTTCTAGAGTCAAAACTAATGGATGTAAGATTTTAATTACACTGCGATGTAAATAACTTCTTCTTTTTATCTAACTAAATTATTTAACTACTATTTTACCTTCTAGAAACTTAAACAAATACTAACATATAGTTTACAGATCAATAGATAGATAGTATTATTCTTCCTGTTATATTATAAAATACTAGCTTATAATCTAATTAGGTTAATACAGAATATTGAAGGGACCGCACATAAAATATTTAGTACATATGGTATAGGATTAAAATGACAAAGCATTTTATTATTTTATATCTATAAACAAACTAAATACATAAACAATGTGTATATTTATAGTAACAGTATTAATAAGTCAATAAAGAAATGTTCTCATTCTATAATAGTGAACAGTATATAAAATATGAATTATGTACTTAAAGGATGTAACTGATAGTTACATAAGTACTTCATTAAAAACATAAAGACCTTCTATTCTGAAGGTTAAAAGTTATTTAATGACTTTTATAAATTCTTTTATAATGAATTAATCTAATATAAAAACCATGTACAGAAAACCCTAGCAATTAAAAATTTAATAATAATACAGGGTAAAAACTCATTGCATTAACACGCAGGAATGTAAATCAATAGAGTAACAGTATGCTCGAATTACTGAGTTAACCGAACAATATACAACTTAAGTAATAACCCAATAAATTACAGAAGCACATTTATAATTAAAAGATGTTCTTTTCTCAAAAGAAACAGTATATACTCATTATATATTTTTCGAGTTAGGGTCGAACCCTATTAACATTTAAATATACAACAGAGTTAAACAAAACTGAAAGAGTCTAATACAGAGTATGAGCTCACAGCTTCAACAAAATTTACAGAGCGAGGCCTTTACAGCCTTTTTATCATTTACATGTACATATATACAATAACCGTAATAAAAACCAATGTTTACAGTCGCGGACGGAGCCGAATAACCCCGCATAATGCAAAGGTCTCATAATCTTCTAAAAACAACAAACCAAGTAACAGGGTAAGCCGAAACTGCAAGGGTTCCAGGCCACGGCGACCAACCCACAACTGTCCCATAAGGGACAAAACAAGGAGGATTTGCCATGGATATCCAGGGCTTACCGTAAACCAGCAAGTCGCCACAGCCTCGCACCAGCTTTGCAGAGAGAGACAAGTTCGTACCTGGGTTTCATCACACATATTGTTGTTAATATCTTGTACTGAAATCAAATTAATAAATAATAAAAAGCCATGTAATGAAAATCAAACCTGTAAAATGGTGTTGCTTACCTCAAAGTTTCACCGAAATATAACCTCCTACGAGAAGAAGCGCTACCACCAGCACAAGTAGGAGTAGGCCTTTCATCAACTGCAAGGAAGATGGTGTTACTACACATCATCGACTAATGACATCAGAGAGTTTCAATCACCGGCTCGACAAGGTATAAACCCTAGAGCCATAATGTTTCTCAACCCAAAACAAAACTTAGTGTACTGCGAAAACTTATGCTACGGCACTCTGAAATGAGGGACCACAACTCGTAGTGCCAGGCCAAAGAAGAAGGGGACAGTTTATAGTCGAAGAGTTCGGGTTCGAGCTAGCTACGACAGCGAAGCCCTGAAGGAAGAACCGCTGGAATATATCCAAACAACAACACTTATCTACTATGCAATTGGGACGAGCTCACAAAGAATGAAATAAGTAGGAAGACTACTAACAGTAAGTGTATGTAACGGTGCAGATGAGAACATCGCAGCATAGCGGCAGGAGGTCGAAGGCGATGGAGCTAATGAAAAACTAGGGTTCGGTGCAATGCTTTTAAATGTGCAACACATGGCCAAAAAAGTGCCACGTTAGTCAGTAAATAATTTGCATATGGTGGGTGTAAGTCTATAGTTCCAGAGGGCGTGCCATCACTAGTATTTTTCTCCAATCATTTTTTTGTTGTATCGAAGGTTCTACCATAACCTTTAGCCCGGGGTCGACCTGTCATTTATGTTGCATGGTAAACAAAGGATGATTACTATAAAATTATGCCTTATAAATCATCAAGGGCATGCGGAATCATATAATTCATTATTAGACAATATATTACATAATCTTTCACACAAGTATAACTCTTGGAAAAGGTTAAACCATAACTTACCATGGAATTGGGTCTATTTGACAACGCCTTGCATTATACTTTGCACCTTTTATTTATACTTGGCAATTATTTGTTCAAATGATAATCCTATTCAAAGGTGTGCCATTATAATGTTATAATAGAAATTTGTAAAATTTATGGAGGTTGAATACTACTTTAGTTTGCAACTATTTGTTTAAACAAATTAATATGACCCGGCAAGGATGGAAAGATTACTACCTAGCATATTATACCAACAAGGGATGATGTAATAAAAGAGTATAAATCTTCAACTTAAAAGTAAGCCATAAACTTTTGTGGGAGCGGTTTATTGTTACCACATTTATGGCATCATTTATTTAAAATAAATATAACTCCATCCAAGTTATACTAGTTGAGGTTTATGAAAGAAATTCTTAAGACCAATTTTGGGTAATAACCTTCTTGTCCTTATTAACCTCATTCACACTTGAATGTTTAAACAATAAACAAGTAAAGTCTATATTTTTGAGCATGTTAGGCCTTAATTTGTTAAAGGGCTTGACATTGAAATTATAATGATATATTAACTTTAAATAGATCATGTTTTCCAGCAATTTATGTGTAGAGGGATTCAATTCCAGGCCTTGGAAGATAAGAATACGGCTCCTATTTTCTCACTTCTTTCTCTTTATTGTTGATTTGAAAAATAAATATAGAAATAGTTCACAAGTTGGCTACAAGAATTATTCACGCTGTGCAAATAAGCATGTTGTAGAAGCCGGGGTGAATTTCTTTCTTGTCTCAGTTTTTCTGAAAAATATTCAGATCAAATTTCCCACTACACATGCCAAAGACAGATATACAACCCACCAAAATTATTTCTGCTGATAATGGAGTAGGATCACCACATGTGCGATATGAGTGGTGGCTTATCCACTTCAACCTGGTCCTTTGAATGCAATTAAGCAGATGATTTAGAAGATAGAATAAATTCCAGTTGAGCAAATGATTTAGAAGATAGAATAAACTTTAGACATCCCAGCTTGTCCCCTTTGGGGACTTCATAGTTAACAGGCATAGAATGTAGTTAAACTAAGAAACTTGGACTACTTTTCAGAATCTCAAATTCCTCTTTCACAAAATTTCTTATGGCATTGGCCACAGATCAGAACTTGGAAATCATGGATAGGACATGAAAGACTGATTTACAGTAATTGATTTACACGGTACAGTTATGGAGCCCTGCCCATTTTGTTCTTCTAGACTTGATAGTGATTTATTGCATCTCTTAAGGCCTTTTTTTCTCTTGTTCTCTTTCGGGGTTTTCCTGGAGCTGTTTTCTGCACTTCATTCCCTCCCTTGTTTTTCTTATTTGCAGTTCTGTTGGAGATGTTTTATAAATCCCAATGATCCCTTTTGTATGTCCTTTATACAGTCCCATGGACTAACTTTCGCCACC
>LPNX010112098.1:28101-254167 GCA_001517045.1 Pseudotsuga menziesii | reverse complement strand
CTCACATTGTTAAAATTCATCCTTCTTCTTCTCTTCCCGCTAGACATAAACAGGCCTGCCTTAGCATACATATACTCCCCCAAAAATTTAAATGATACAAACGAGTGGATTACACATAATACTCCATTAAGTGAGCTTCACGAACAGCTTCTGCTCGCTCGCTCGTTTACTATGGAAGAGTTTATCTCTGATTGCTTGATCCGACCGCCCGCGGCAACTGCCACTGCCCCCAAACCCGCTTTGTAATGGAAGGTCTATGCTTTTGCCAACAAAAACCCTTGAAAAACCTTTCTAAGTATTATTTTTCAAGAACGAAACTTTGGAGAAATATGATATTTTTAATGGGCGTGGATACAACGACGGCTACGAGTCCAGGCGTGGATATAGCGACGGATACGAGTCCAGGGGTGGATACAACGACGGCTACGAGTTCAGGCGTGGATATAGCGACGACTAGGCGTGGATACAGCGACGCCTCGTCCCTGTTACATCAGATTTTACACCAAAAAGTAAGAAACGTGGAAAACCTCCGTGGAAAAATCCACCCTTTTGTACTAGTGGATCAACACTATGATAGTCTAGTTGAAAATAGAATATAATTCCTTTAAAACTCCAGGCCTTGGAAGATAAGATAAAAACATAAAAACTCTTTTGTGCACGTTACTTTCTTATCCCTTGGAGAAATAAAATCTAACATGACAGGCGTGGTAAAGATTCATAATCTAAGATAGACTCTTAACATGATAATTCGGCCATCTCTTTAAACCTGCATATAAAGAAAGATTTAAGACATGTATATTCGACAACCATGATAAGCTTTGGTAAGCACCGCAGAGTTAGGTACTCATTAAGAACTATAAATTTACATCTAATAGTAAGAAGGCAGTTATAGCCATTACTGATAGAACTAAATTGCATTCCTTAGAGTCTAAAAAGAAAGACAGTTTATTGATTTTACCTTGATAAGCTTTAAAAATTGTTTAACATTTATATTCTTTACTGAGTTATTTTGTGCGACGAGCTTATAATTGAATGCTTTAGAATTTTGATAAGCAGTACCTGAACTTCTTACCTGTAAGTCTGTAAGAGAAGGAAAACTTCTGCGTTAGCTCGAAAGCTAAGTAAGCCCAACATTTTCATGACAGTTCCACCTTGTGGTCGCAAAGAGAAAACAAGTCAATAAATTGACAAAGGAACTGTTCAATCAAGATAAACATAATCAATAGATAATTCAGATAATGAATTCAGTAAATTATAACTAATTAAACAATTAGTTAACTGCATTTATGATATTTATCTGTATTTTGAAAATTTAAATTTTTCGGAAAATTTGGGGTTTTGACATGAGGTCTATGGGCACTACACATTCGAGTGCCCCTTCATGGGTCAGGTGAAGCAAGCCATTCAAAATGGGGCCCAACAGGTTGCCAATGCTACAAACCAAGAACAGCCTAACCCGACACCTCAAGGAGCTCCCCCCATGGTGCTTCAAAACCCACTGCCAGTCCAAGGATTGGTGGCAACTGCACCCCCTCCCCAACCCAACCCCAATGCTCCGGGGGAACCTCCCATAGCCGAAACAGGTTTTCACCACCTGCTAGCCATGATGACTGAAGAGGTCAACTTGCAAAACAGACGAAATCAGTATGGTACCACCACCGAACCTGCTGAATCATCAGCAACATCCATGTCTAAGACGGCCAACCTACCTCCTCAGTTACCCCCATTCCTGTGCTCCCCCATACGCAGAGTGGAAAACAATGCCACAGCTATATTTGTAGTCAGCTATAGCATTATGGATGATTTGTCCCAAACGCCAACCGCCATGTCTATTCTTGAGGTACTCAAAATGTGCCCAACACAGCAAAAATCCTTGCTAGCCTCCTTAGGGGTAGTAGACCCCTTCGACTCCAAGTTAATAACCGTTGACACAGAGAAGGGAGAACTGCACATGCCATCAACCATCACCTTCCAAATCCCGGTGTCCATCCAGAATTTGGTTTTGCATTAGTGCATGGTGGCTGAGGGGGAATCCACGTGCGTTATGTCTACCTTGGTTTGGTGAAAACTTGGTTGACAAATTTTGCAACCATCCTCCACAACTCTATGGGATTATGATGGACATCCCACTAAAGCCCAAGGAATCCTCCCCCATGTACCCATCACGTTATTCGGGAAGATAGTATTGATTGACATCGAAGTTGTCAACGCTCAACTGGACTAGAACCTCCTCCTCAGAAGGAGTTACATGTATGCCATGCGAGCAGTCACATCAATTGTCTTCCATCTCATGATGTTCCCCCATGAAGGGAAGATTATGACGGTTGACCAACTCACTTATCATGATCCCCAAGGGTTAACGACACCAGCCAACGTTATTCCAACCATCACCAGCATTGAGCCACAAGGGGTGACCACACATGCCAATGTCATCCCTGTAATCAATACCATGGTTGAAAACACACCAGCCTCCCCAGCATTAAATTTGGGCCCTGGGTTGTTTACCAATCCCACCATGATGGCTCCTTTCCCATTAGTGTCGCCACTGCTAACACAAAATAAAACCACGGACTTATGCATGGTCTCATCTAGCACCGCAGCACCCAAATAGCAACCTCAGCAGCAGCCCCAACCACAACCACAACATCGTCCGCAGCCGCAACACCAAGAATAGCCACAATGTCACCTGCAGCAGCAGCATTACGCACAGCTGCAGGAAGTTATCTGGGCTCATCTCCAGTCCATACAATTCCCTTCCTCTTTTCCCCACCTGGTGTCATGAGCAAGCCAATCATGGCCACCTTAAGTCTACCCAACTTTACATTGGGCATCCCGGTGTGGTATCTTGATCCACCAGCTCAACCACCAATGCCCTAGGTGGTCTTAACCTTGGTGCAACCCATCGCGGTTGAGTCACACCCTCCAATTGGTCCACACAAGCCAACTGTTGCACCTGCACCTGCACCGCCCCAACCCAAAAGGGCTATGGGATAGAACACCAAAGCCACTGCAAAGCCACGACAAGTCCCACCTTGTGCTCTGTGAGCAATAGGTCCATCCAACTCAAAATTGCCCTAAAATCCTAGTGATTCGTGCGCATATGGATACCATGGACACGAACGAAAACATCCCCATGGTTGAACTCCCAACCGTGCCAGTAGTCAGGAACCAGGCATTGAGGACAAACCATGCTTGTGCCCTTTGCGGCTTGTATGGACATTACTCCCGCCATTGCCAAGACCTGCCCAAATTTTGAATGGCTCTCGCTAACCTCCGTCAACATTCCCTAGAGTGTGAGATCACCTTGATTGAAGAAGTTCACCCACCACCTCCTTTGTTAGACACCATGTCCATTTACATGATGTCCAGTTCCACCGACCCGCTCATCTCCTCTGCCATCGACGGTCCATTAGACCTATCTCTTCATTGCTTCAACAATTATGAGGAGATACTTGAAGCTCTGATAGCCACAGAATACCCATGGGATGACATGCACCATCCACAATTGTAGCTCCATCCACATCTGCAACCCCAGCCACAGCCATAACCTCAGTTGCAACCTCAACCTCAGTTACCAGGGAAAAAGTGGGGTTCATTCCCACTCAACACGATCCTTTTCCTTTTTCTTTTCCTTTTCCTTTTCCTACCATCCAGGATCATGAGTAAGTCTTTCTTGGAAACCCACAATCTACAGGATTTCACACTAGGAGATCCTGTGTGGTACCTTGAACCACCTACCCTACCTCTGAAGCCCCAGGAGGTTTTGACTCATGTCCATCCAATCGATGTTATGTTGCACCTACCTCCAGGTCCATCAAAGACTCCTCCTGTCTCTAGGCCTGCCCCTCTTCCTCCAACAGAGACTAGGGGCAAGGCCACAAAAATCACAACCAATACCATTTACACGATCTCAAGCACCAGTTTCCCTTTCGTCTCGTCGGTCATGGAAGATCCACCTGATCTATCCCAGCACCACTTACGTGATGATGGAGAGATCTGTAAGACCACCTCTGGTTTTACCCCATTCCCTTTAAACCATAGTGTGGAATCAATTATTTCCATAAAAGACCAGATTTTGTCACCCAGCCTTGCCAATGACCTTCGTCTTGGCAAGGGGGAATACCTCTTTGTTGAATTTGATGGACAACTCTTGGATAACCCCCACAATGGGCTCTACCTCAAGAAATTTTACACTTAAACATCACCAATGAGTCACTTCATTTTCTTTTTCTTGTTTTTTGACGTTTTTCAGCAAAAATCAGGGGCAGCACCATTAGCTGCTAGTCCAAAGTCACCCAGAATCAGTTCGAGACACCTCTCACACCTCTGGTCTCAAATTTCCATCTCTTGATGAGACCATTGTCTAATGTTTAATAAATCAATTTCGGGACCATTTCCCACCAGTCACCTCAATTTACGAGCCATGACATGACAATGCAAGTGTTTATGGACCTATACTTGTATCACACTTCCCAACCGCTACTCATGCAAGTGTTTGGGCCACTGCCGATTAAGGAATGTAATTTTACTTTTATTTTTGTATTTATAGTTGTCTTTTCCACCACACCTTACGCGAACCTATGGACCACTGCCCACAAAATGATTTATTTTTTTACACCTATTCGGCATATAAGTGCCCTCAGACTTGCACTCACATCGCATGTAGTCAAGTCCATCCACCGCAACACACACACACACTCTCCTAACCTCTGTCCAAGAGCCACCTCGGTTTGCGTGCCTCTGCCGCACTGACTCGCAGGCCTCTGCCGCAATATATCCCACGCATGTATTGGTGTGTTTGAGAGCCTTCTACTCCGTCCATACTACGTAGATGACCTCTAGACCTCTTTCCACCGTCCCGACATGGGGCACCACCTGTGCCACCGCATTCGGTTGACCATATTGGAGTTTCGTTTAAGCTCTTTTTGGACATAAATTGCATCTGCTTTTCCATCCTAAATCAATTACATCTATATTCTCTTTATGCCAGGTTGTCTCTTTAGCATCCCAAATCAGTTACGTTTAAATTTTCCTTATGCTAGGTTGTCTAGGTGAAAAACTAGGTGAATTATATAGGGATGGCGAGTGTACACAAATGATGATGATAATGAGGAGGGCGATGGAAGTCATGATGATGATGAGGATGATGATGTTTTGGCTTGATTAATATTTCTTATTTCAATGGTAATTATGAACACATGATGTTAATGCAAATGAATGTATTTAATTTTCTTGAATTTTTAAATGTTATTTATCACTAGTTTGTTATTTTATTATATCCAAAACAAATTAGTTTGGTCATTTAAAAAACATCAAATAACCTAAAAAACTTATCCTTGATTAAAAAGATTAACAAACTAATTATAATTGAATTCACCTTCATTACCCATCCAAAGATCCTCAACACTTCTACTAGATCCTTTATTTCACTATAGCCAAAATTTAAATACTTTCAACTAAACAAAATCATGAAATCAATTACAATTAAATTCTCCTTATGCTAGGTTGGCTAGGTGCAGCATGAGGCACATTCTATTGGCATGGCGACAAAGTGGATATAAATTGCATCCACTTTAGCGTCCCAATTCAATTACATTTATATTATCCTTATGTTAGGTTGTCTATGTGAAAAACTACGAGCATTATATTGGGATGGTGCTAAACCAGACACAAAATTCATTCACTTTAGCATACCAAATCAATTACATTTAAATTCTCCTCGTGCTAGGTTGTCCAGGTGCAAAACTAGGCGCATTCTAGGTCCACTTTAGCACCAACTGTTTCTAGGTAAATTTAAAAATATTAACATAAAATCGCATTCTTTGTTTATGGGGCTAAAAATACCCAAAACCAATGAAATTTAATGGTGCGGTAGAATTCCAAAAACTATATATTTCATTTGAAAATAGGTTAAGTCCTTAACTAGGTAGATTCGAGGTCCTCCATTGAATGCAATAAACATATAATAATCATGAGGAGGTTCAAACCTTCCATTTTGTATCCACCTCTCAGGATTGGACTCTTAGCAGTTAACCCCCCATATTCATTCCAACCTCTGAACTCAATAGATTGAATAGGTTATACTTGTTCCTCGAGGTGCAAATGTGCCATTAGGTAAGGTGTCATCCCTAAGATCATATTTAGAGTTTTGTGGATCAAAAAAAGGATAAAGCCTTAGTCTCACTTAACTCACCTTTAGGTAAACCAATTCATCAACATCTCCAAACACCAAGGGATATTCAATACACTTTGTATTCAACATGGGGATATTGAATTATCAACCAAAAAAACCAACTCATGGCTATGGATGAAGTATCCCTGCTAGAAAGAATGAAATTCACAACTACATTTTGTAGGATTAATGTATCCAAGTAGTCCTTTCTATCTTCATCCTTCTTCTTTTTAAGCCTTGAAAACAAATGATCATTGAGTGACCCATGGGCATGTTTGAAGTAGATGATATTTTCCATGAACTAATCCTTATAATAAAAATCTTCTTCCAATAAAAATCCGTCAAGTATTTTGGCCACCACAGCATCTGCCACCCGCCTATTACACTAGGTAGGAGCCAAGGGGCTCGGTTCAATATCCACCAATTTGTTATTTGTAATGTATTGTTGAAACCAAGGGGCCATCTGATTAGTCCTAGATTTGGAGCCTCATGATTCCTTATTAATGGTGGTAAATTTGAGGTCCACCACTAGAATGAGGGAAGAATAGCCAAGGAGACCATACCTTTCAATAGCCTCCCAGAAGTCCAGTTGATCAACAAAAATCCCACAATAGTTAATAGTGTGTAGGGGTATATCCAAAAACCTACAAAAACATTTCAATAAGATACCCCCACAAATCCGAAAGGGATTAAGTCTAATACAAGAAAGGTTCCAAACAAAAAGAAGGCCTCCTGAAAGGCATGTAGCATCAACCAAACAACAATACCATATGATGAGCATAATCCAGAGAACCTCCCTTGCTTTCAAACGAGAGACTATCATTTCCAAAAATAATAGGATATCCAGAAAAACTAAATGTAGTAACCTCTTGGGGGCCACAATCTTCGGGGGTACCCCCCACCCCTCTAACATTTAAGGACAATATCATCATTAGGTAACAACCTTTATGGATAAATCTACTCTAAAATGTCTGAAAAAATTTGATAGTGCATCCTATGAATCCAAAATATCATTAACAATTTCCTTTACTATCGTCGACTCGTTTCCCCACATTGGCTATTCTGAGTGGAATTTCCTCCTTCTATTTCCATTGTTCTTCTTGATGGTTACATTCAAATTATTGGAGACTAGTGGGTCTGGGTCAGTATCCGACTTGGAGAAAAACAGGATAGGATCCTACAAGAAAATCCCCTAGGAAAATGGGAGGGAAGAATCAAATAATCAAAGCCCAATGACTTATCAGCCAGCCCATAAGATGATGTTGAGGCTATACCATCACTTAAAATCTTGGAGTTTGAAGACAACACTAAGTTTTCCTTCCGTAACATTAGCACTAACCTCAACAACCTGAGTATGTTGCTTTGGACCAGAGACCAGAACCCCATCTCTAGTAGAGAGATCCCCAAGGGGAGAAGTTGGACTTGAAATATGAGTTAATTTTGTCCCTTTCTCTTTATGAATGGCGATGATTTGTTTTCTGAATATTCTAAAAGTGTTTGAATAGGGTTTTTATGCCTTAAATAAATGGATTTGAATTCTCAATTTACTATTTTTTATTAATGTAAAGTGGTATACATTTTTTTCACTTTATTGAAAGCACATCGTTATACAAAAGTAACTAGAAACTCAATCTATAATTACATAATTTTGAATAATGAAAATAATTATAATTTAAAACAGAAACCATTGTTATATAAAAGGTAGAAGCTAAAATTAATGAAAAGAACACTCATAAAGACTTAAATACAATGAAGCAGGTTGATATTATTAAAGAATTTTTTTGAAAATTTTAAAGTAAAGTTTTCTTTTATCTTCACAACTAAGAAAAGAGTGGGCTAATCATGTGAGGGTATTAAGAAAGCATATAATAATAACTCTATACTCTTCATAGAGGTGGAGATAATTCCTCATATAGGACAAGGACAAAAGACTCAATTCAATAGAAAAAGTCCATGATTTGGGATTTTTTCCATCACAACAATGGCATGTAATAATTTTTTTCAGAGCGCCAATCTAACTCTCACTTCCGCCTTCACCACTCAAGTTGATTCCATTAAAACTAACAAATAGGACATAGAGGCCATATGTGAATATCATAGAATACTATGTACTCATAACCAAGTGGAGGAATTGACTCATAGTCTTCATCTCATCAATCGTCAAAGAATTCAGTCAGACTCCCAAACCTACGACTGTCTAACGCATCTCATGAATCGCCAAGGAATTCAGTTAGACTCCCAAACCTATGATTGTATAATGCAAATCTACCTTAACATGAAATATGTGAAAGGGGACAAAATAGTCCACACCCACATGATTGACACAGGGCTTAATTTGGAAGTGTCTTTGAATAACAAATTTATCTCCATGTATGCCGAATTCGACAACCTGGAGGACGCTTATCGGGTTTTTGACGAAATCATGGAACAAAACATGGTTTCATGGACTACAGTGATTGGAGCTTATACAAGACATCGGCTCTATGAGGATGCCTTGAACTACTTTACCAAATGCAGTGAATAGGAATTCAGTTGTATCAGTTAATATTTTCCATTGTTATACTAGTGATCATTAACTTAAGAGCTTTTCAGCATGGGAAGGAGGTGCATGGCGAGATAAAAAGGAGTGGGTTTCAAAAAAATGTATTTGTGGGAAGTGTGCTTGTTGATATGTATGTTAAATGTGGGAGCATGGAGGATGCACATGAAGCGTTTGAAAAAATTCTTGAATGAGATGTGGTTACCTAGACTTCGATAATGGAAAGATATGTACAAATTGAACATTTGGGAGAAGCCCTAAAGCTCTTCAATGAAATGCTAGTTTTGGAGATGAGACTTGATTAGGCATATTCACTTCTATTCTTCCAGCTTGTACCAAATTGGTAGTTTTGCAAACATGTATGTATGTCCATGAAGAACAATTAAAATTTGTGTATTTGGATATCTTATATTCTGGTTTTCCAAATTCTACAGAACTTAATAGATCATGAGAAGCAAATTGTACAAGATTATCTAGTGCAATGAATTCTCTTTAATGGTGCAGAGTTTTTGTAACATGATACAAAAGTCTCAAAGTGACGAGGTTGGAGCCACTCTATAATATCCTGAAATAATTAACAATTAAGAATTAAAATTGAGCTCACAAATAATATCCACTTGAGTAACACTCAGATTTAATCAAATTTATGAAGGAAAATATGGTGTTAACACTGTGTTTAAGGGACTTAACAGGTCATGCATAGCTTTCAACAACATACCGGTGTTTATTTACCCTTTGCGATGAATGTTGAGGTTTCTCCATGTAAATGTCTATCTTAACATCTCCATTTAAAGAAACAGTCTTAATGCTTATTTGATGAACTTTCCAACTGAAATGAGCTGCAATCACTGACTACATTCTAATTGTGACTAGTTTGACCATGAATGCAAAAGTTGAATTGTAATCAATGTCTTCTATTTCCCATATATTTTGGTGGTGATTTTTTCCTTGCATTCATTGACCAACCCATTTTCCTTGAACTTCGTACTGTAAATCCTCTGTCATCCAATTGCTTTCATAAAAAAAAATTGTCGCTACTTCCTTTTTAAAAATAAATAGGATCAACTTTAATTGCATCCAACCAAATTTTGTCTTTGCTTGCTTCTTAAAAAAATAGGATCAAGTTCTCTACCCTGGTATGTTTGGTGTTAAGAATATGACCTACAACTGTCTAACACAGTGATAGTGGAACGTTTGACAAGGTAATAATCCCAATCTATTCAACTTGAAAATCTCAGTGGAATTCCCATTGTCTGTTTGCTAGTTAATTTTAGTTGGAACTTTTTTTATTCAATTATGGCATTTAATGAATAATTACTCTTTCTTGTTTTTGAGAGATCCACCTAATTATATGCAATGTACATTGATCGATTTATCTTTCCTTACACATGAACAAATTACCTATAGCTCGTTAGCATATTGAAATATTTGCTATGGAATTATACTTAAAGTTTCCATCCGTGGTAAGTCATATTTCAGTTGTTATGCTAATATATAAGGACTTGGATTTAGCTTATAAATCTGTTTGGATCAGATTTTAAGTTGGATATTATTTGATATTACTTTTTGATAATAAGTGTCTAACCTTTGATTTCTTAACCACTTATTGGTATTTAGTTCTACTTTGGAAAGGGAAATTTGATGTTTGGAGGTTCATACTACCCAAAATCACAGTGACCTTTTGCTTATTACTCATAGTCTTATCCCTATCCATTTAAAGGAGAAATCCTTTGTTTTTCAGAGGAGTGGAATTTGAAGTTTGAACTGTTTGAAGTAAAAAATATGTCATATAATAATCTATGTTGTGAATGTAGTGATTAATCTATCACAATACTATGTGTTGTAGCTAGGTTTTGTTCTAGATTACATTTTATTTCCAAAGCATTGTTTTTTCATATTTCTTTTAATTTTGAGTTTGGTTTTGGGGTATTAGAATCATGAGCTCATTTTTTATTTGATTCCATGTCATTTATTTTTTATTTAATTTAATTTTGTTAGTTTTATAGTTTTAATGGGTTTATTAGGTGTATATTTTTCTAAGAAGTCAAAAGAATCTATCATAAGGTTTGATCTAAGTCGAATTATATTGCTTAACCCTTGGTTTTGGAGCCATTTGTCAAAAATGTATGTCAGACAGATTCCTATAGCGCAAAGGCGAGGGACCGTGAACTAGAGTGCTACAAGAAAATCAGGTCACTCAAAAAATCATAATATGGGCTTGTTCGTGGTTCAAAATTGCAAATGATGGAATTTTAACATCTGTAAAAAGGAAAAATCATACGTGTATGGACCTTGCAATCATTATGAAAAATGTACAAAATCAGGTAAGGATTACGTAGGTAAAATTGTAGTTGTCCTGAGTCTTGAAGATGGGAAGTTTTTTAAACTTTAATGATAGCACATCCACAGATTTCCTTGAGAATGAATGGTGAATTTAACGGGTATACATGAGGCTGAGAAGATCGTGGTAAATTATTAAATGGCTTGGGTGTAATCGTGGCTATCAAAGATGAATTGTGGAGACCTGTTTGATGTGAATGAGGACAGGGTTGTGAATTTTCGGCATTACGAACCATCATGGTGACATGTATGCCATAAGATTCGAAAAGCGTTAAATGAATACTAATTTGTATTAACAAAGGGTTAGTATGGATAAGGGTAATTGAGACATTTCAAGTTATGGTCTTAATTTTCTCATCCTTTAGTCTATTGTTGTAATAAGATACCTTAGAAATAGTTTTAACTATTTTCTGAAGAAAAAAACATTTAGGGTTCAATACAAAAAATGAAGAGAAGTGGCAAGACTAATAGGGCTGATCCTTCGGATATGGCATCGGCTAAAACTTTTCCTGAATGTGCAAAATCGTTTCAAAAAGTAGGCTGGTTTAAATATTTTAAAAAAATTGATGGTTATCATTCAGAAGTTTCATATGGGTTCGCTCAAGGCTTAGAAGAATATACAGTCTTGTTTAATACCCTAAAAATTGATTTAACTAGAGATTTAATAGAATAATCCACATGTATAGCTGACGAGGGTGAGTTTTGGTTCAAGAAAGTGCCATTTACCTTTAATTCAGAGAATTTCCTGTTGCCTGATGTTGTAGTAGATTGGGGCAAGGGGGTCCATATATAGAATTTCAAGCCTGAATGGAGGGAGCCTATTAAGATTTTGCAGAGTTATGTAACCTGTGAGGGTAGATATCCTTCTTTTTTTAAATATCACATTAGATTTCTATAGCACTTGAGTCAGGAGTCAAAGATGAATCTCCCCTTTTTCTTCCTAAAAAGCTTGCAGAAGATGTCAAGTAGGATAAGGGAACATCAGGATCATACTGAACAGTCTATCTTTCACCATGGATTGATAAAATTGATCATTAGTACCGTGCTCCAGAAAAAAGGTAAGACTTGGGATTAATTTTTGTTGGTCATGGTTTCAAAGCAAAAAGGAGGACCAGTCAAAAAGGATACAAATGAATAAATCACATAGCCTAGTTAAAAAATTGAAGAAGGAATGCATTTCTGAAGCAGTAGAAGAGACTACTCAAGTAGAGTCTTTAGTACAGAAACTTAAAGAGCCTGTAGGTGGAAAGCAAAATAATATTGATGAAGATAATCAACTGGAAATCTCTGAAGGTTTGAAAGAAGTACATGAAATAGTCTTAGAACAACCATACGAAAAGGAATCAGTTAAGCTTGATCTAGATATCAATGATATCCAGGGAAATATGATAGAGGTCTATATTCCTGCCAAGATGGAATCAGAGGACATACAAGTTCCCAGTGAGAAAACTAAAGGAAACTCCAAGGTTGGATTTAAAAAGGAAGGAGTACTAATATCCAGTGTAAAATTTCGGGAAAAATCTTATGCAATGTTAGGTGAGTCAAACTGGAGGTCTAAAATGAGACCAAAGAATAAATTAAGATTGAATATGAAAAAACTGTTGAATCCAAAATTGGATAAGGAAAATATTACTGTGATTGACTCAGAATATTCATCATCTCGAGAAAATTTAAAAGAAGATTAAGACCAATATGAGCAAGAAGAGAATAAGAGAGAAGATTCAGTGATTGAGAAGCCTTCTCTAATGAAGAACACAGTTAAAGAACAGTTCAAAAATTTCAGTTTTAAGGGAGACAACTCTAAACAGGTTCCTGTAAAAGTAATAGAGTAGCATAAAGAGGATGATGAGGAAATTTCTAAGAAATTAAATATCCCTTGGTTACCAAAAGGAGCTTCTTTATTTTGATAAGGGAAAGTAATAGATTCAGAGAATGAAAATCTTCAGAAAAGTGTTGAACGGTACAAGTACCAAATAGATTTTCTGAATGAAACAAATGAAGGATTGGTAATGGAAAACAAAAGGTTAAGAGAAGATATTGAGGATATTAACAACCATTATAATGAGTTGATTGTGGTTTTGAAGGAAGCATTGAAGAGGAAAAGGAAGACAAAAAAAATGTGTGGAGAGTTGGAGCAGAAGATCCAAGATTTAACTCAGCAGAATCAAGAATTATCAAAGAGAGTTGAAGACCTAGAAGCTGAGAAACAAAGAACCAGAAGAAAAACACAAGATCTAGAGGGGATAGCACTTTTGGCTGAAGCATCCAAAGATATTTAAAATATCATTTCTGACAGGTGTCATATAGTCAATTTTTGTAAAAGATAAATAGTATATTTTGTAAAGAAGTCATTTTGTAATAGTTTCGAGAGCTACACCTAAAAGTTAGTTATGTAGTTAAGTAATTGTTTTTTTTGTAGTTCGAGGACTTGACCTAAATTTAGTTAGGAAATGAAGAAAATGTTTTTGAGATGTAAAAAGTATAAATAGAAGGGAATGAGATAGTAGGAGGGTTCGAGTTTTTTGCAAGGGGAGGCTCAAAAGCTACTATGTCAAGCTAAGATACAAACTCTTATGTAATTTTCATGACTGATTATGATATATATCACTGATAAGCCCATATTATTTTCATTTGCTAGTTTCATTTATGATTTGTTTAATCACTTAATGTGCAATTTCATTTCCTGTCTAATGTATTATTCATGAAGTGCTTGTAGGTTGTGGGTGAAACTCAGTTAGCTTTCTCTATGTTTTCTGGTTTATTTGTTATATATGGTTCATCTCAGTCTCTGATTTTTATATGATTTAGTACCTATTTTAGCTTGTTTTATGTTACCCTCTTGTTTATGAAAATTTCAGACCAAAAACAATACAAAAAGATAGTTTTAGTTTATTTTATTTTAGAGATTGTGTTTGCTTGTTCTTCTTATAGCCTGGAACAATTTCTGGCACTAAAATCTTTGGCATTGTTGCTGGGGACGAAGATGAAGCATACATTCCCTGGGTTTTTATTATTCAACTGTTTTTGAGAGGTGGACAAAACCAGCAAATCATTTAGACTACTTTTCACCAGACAATTTTCACAGTGGCTTCTAGGAAGGCTGGGACAAGAGTGAGACCTACTTCACCATTACACCTGGGTGTCCTAGACCCAGAGCAAATATTGAAAGAATCTAGGAAAATTAAGAAATCACAGTCATCCCCAGCTTTATGTGGCCCTAATAAATTTGACCTACTGTCACCCTTCTCATTTTCCAAAGAAGAAAAACAAGATCCATCCCGGTTAACACCTTCTATACCTATTAGCAGTTTTCAAATATTTACTGATCCTCAGTCCTTTAAAAAGGAAAAGACTCAATCTCTTGGAAAAATTCCATTGTTCCAGTTCAAAACCAGTAAAATCCTTTTCCAACCAAGTACCAGTCGAGTAAACAAGTCGTTTCCTACAACAAACCCTAGTAGTTTCACAATGGCAGCTCGGCAACCTCCATTAGATATGATGGATAGGATGGTGGAAGCTAGGTATGCTCCACTAGTCCTTCCTCAGCCCTTAAATGTTCTCCCTAAAGGAGATTATCAAAAGTAGTTTCCTAGGTTCAATGGGAAAGGTGAGACAACAACTGAGGAACACTGGGATGCATTTCTCAGTTATGTAGATAACCAAAACATTGAATCAAAAGATGTATGGATGAGAATGTTTGTGCAAATCCTAGATGTGGAGGTTAGGAAGTGGTTCAGAGAGTTACCAGCAAACTCGATTACCTTGATAGAAGAACTTCAGGATGTTTTCATGAGGTAGTGGGGTGATACCAAGGATCATACATACTATATCACAGAATTTGGATCCCTAAGGAGGAAAAAGGATGAGACCATAGAAGACTTTTCTAAAATATTTAACAAGATGTATGGTAGAATTCCAACAGAAATCAAACCCTCCAAAACTTCAGCAAAACTTACCTATGCAAATGCTTTTGATCATGAATTTTCTTTACACCTGAGAGAAAGAAGACCAGTCAATCTATTGAACATGCAAGAAGCGGCTTTAGAGGTAGAATCCAATATTCTAGCTTCTAATAGGTTGAAGGTGAATTCAGATCAGCAAGTTTATGATAGAAAAGGTAAAAAGGAGGCTCCTCAAGTAGTTTCAACATCACAATCAGCTGATAATAAAATTGATGAAATGGAAAAAATAGTGAAAATTCTAACAGCAAAATTAACCAAATTGGAATTGGAGAAGAATACAAACAGGCCTGCTCAAGAAGGGGAAAGAAACCCTAATAATCCTAATCAGTTTAGACGTCAGTTTGCACCTAGGTTTATTCCCAAAGAAATAAGGAATAATGATATACAAAGGGAGAGAAGAGAAGCTGAAGATTAGAAGGTGCCACCACCACTTCAAAACAATGTCATTGATGAAGGAGAAGCAGAGGAAGATGAGCAATATGAAGATACAAATGAAGACATAAATTATTTTGGAGAACTTTTGATAGAAGGTTTTTTAACTGAAGAAGATTATTTAAATTCTGAATATTATGATGTAAATATATTTCAAATAGAAAATGATTTAGGGTATGATGCAACACCAGAAATATGTTAGTCTGAACCTAAAAGGACTATTGGTTTAAGGTCAGGACCAAAGCAGGTTGCTCCAAACCCTAAAAAGAAAATGGTTCTTCCTCCTAAACAATCAGACAGTCAGACACAAGAAAAAGGGCAGAATCAGGGACATTTAGAAAGGTTTATTGAAGTTGAAGAAGTAAATAGGAATCAGTAGAATTTCAATTTTGAAAATGAATTGTGCAAAATTAAAATTCCAATGCCATTTACTAAGCTGATAAAAAATCCTAATTATAAGAGTTCAATTTTAAAGATTATGGGTTCAACATCTAATCAAATGTCATTAGATACAGTAAACTTAAAGGAATAACATCCTAGAATTTTTATTGGTTCTGCATTAGCTGATAAAAATGAAAAGGATTCAAGTTCATCTCCACATTTCTATATAACATTGACTCTCCATGATCATATGATTCACAATTGTTTACTTGATTCGAGGGCTTTGCACAATTTGATGCAAAAGGAAGTTATGGAGGCTTTAGGGTTAAGTATCACAAAACCCTATCAAGATTTATATGCTTTTGATTCTAGGGTTGTTAAGTGTTTGGGAGTGATTAAATATATGGTGGTAAATTTAACACAGTTACCCATGAATATTGTCATCATGGATGTTGTGGTGGCAGATATTGCTCCTAAATTTGAAATGTCACTCTCTAGGTCTTGGGAGAAGAAGGTAGGGGGTACCTTATAGATGGACTTATCATATGCAATGATCCCTATTTTTGGAGGTGAAAATAGGAGGTTGTAAAGAGAATTGCAATTTTCTTACATTGTTACTGATGATAGGAATCCGATAAATCATCCATTATATGCTGTTGAAAAGGAATTGGGTTCATATATGTTGCATTTCAATGATGATAATACTAGTGGAATATTGCAAGTTGAAAAAGAAATATCGATTAAGTGTTCTGTAGAAGAAAAAGATGAGTTGTTGCAAATGTATTTTGATGGCTCCTCATCCAAGGAGGGAGCATGAGCAGGTATTCTGTTGATTTCCCCTGGTGGTGAATCAGTAAGTTTGATGTATAAATTGGATTTTGTAACCACAAACAATACAACAGAGTATGAGGCATTGTTGTTGGGTTTGAATGCTGCAAAATACCTAGGAATTTAGCAAATCTATGTTTATGGCGACTCTAAATTAGTTGTCTGGTAGGTAAGGGACAAGTATCAAGTAAAACAGGATTTGTTGAAGGTGTATAGGAATGAAGTTTGGGATATGATAGATAATTTATTAATAGCATTTAACATTTCTTATATTCCCAGAGATCATAATCAGACTGCTTATTCACTTGCTCTAGAAGCTACTCATTTCAAGATCCCAAAAACAACTCATTTAAAGTATCCTATAGAAGTTAGGTACAAACCTTCAGTTCCTAAATAATATCAAACAACAGAGAGTTTTTGAAGATGATTTGGAGATTAGAAGATTCTTGGAATTGACAGGTGAGTTTTCTAAATCATTAATTGTTCAGGAGCAGGATGATGGAACTAAAAATGAAGAAGAGTATGCTGAAAATGAAATTGTTGGTCATAAAATCATTGAGCTGAAAGGTAATTTTATTCCCAAGGGTTTGGTTCCCCTTGAGAGAATTTTTTTAAAATATGACACTCCATTGAAGCCGGCTATGCAGAAAATCAGAAGAAAATGTAATGGATTTCAATATAGGTACAAGGGAGCAGCCCAGGATAGTGAATATTTTCAAGGCACTTTTAGTGGAGCAAAGAGAAAGGTACATTAAATTGTTGAAATAATATGTTGATATTTTTTTGGTCATATGAAGATTTAAAAACTTATGACACTAGTATCATTCAACATAAAGTGCCTTTGAATCCTAATGTAAAACCATTTAGACGAAAAGTGAGGAGAATCAATCCTACCTTATTTCCTGTTATAGAAAAAGAGGTTAAAAAATTATTGGATGCAAAAATCATTGTTACTTTTAGATACTCTTCATGGGTAGAAAGCTAAGTTCCTGTCAAAAAAAAGAATGGAGAAGATTGTGTGTAGACTTCTGTAATTAGAATAGGTCTTCACTAAAAGATAATTACCCGTTGCCAAAAATTGAGCAAATCTTACAGAAGGTAGTGGGTGCTCAAAGGATTTCAATGGTGGATGGATTTTCCGGGTATAACCAATTTGCAATGCACCCAGATGACCAAGAAAAGACAACTTTCACTACCCCTTGGGGTACTTTCATGTATGACAAAATGCCATTCGGATTGATGAATGCTGGAGACACCTTTGAAAGGGCTATGGATATAGCATTTGTTGGGGAGAAGGAGAATTTTGTTGTAATCTACTTGGATGATATTACAGTATTCTCACAATATGATGAAGGACATCTAAAACACCTCAAGAAAACTTTCTTAAAATGCAGAAAGTATGGACTATCACTAAATCCAAAAAATTCTCATTTTGCTATATAGGAGGGTAAGCTATTAGGACAATTAGTTTCAACTGATGGGATAAGAATTGATCGAAAAAGATTTAAGGCCATTCTGAAAATCACTTTGCCTAGGAGTAAGAAGGATGTGCAATATTTTATTGAGAAAATTAATTTTTTGTGCTGGTTTATACCAAATTTTGCTGAAACTATTAAACAGATAACAACTATGTTGAAGAAAGATCAGGAAGTCAAATGGACAGCAGAGGCTAGGAATTCATTTGAGAAGATAAAGCAATCTCTTACAGAAGCACCAGTGTTAATAAGCCCTGATTTTTCCAAATATTTTCTGACTTTTTCTTTTGCATCACAGGACACAATAGCAATTGTTTTGTTACAAAACAATGATGAAGGATTAGAGCAACCAATTGCATTTTTCAGCAAGACTCTCAGGGATTCAGAGTTGAATTACAGTACCTTGGAAAAGCAAGCTTATTCACTCGTAAAAGGATTAAAGTTTTTCAAAATTTATGTTTTACATTCAAAGGTCATTGCTTATGTTCCCAATGCTGCTATTAAAGATATTTTGACTCAGCCTGATAGTGAAGGGAAACAAGGAAAATGTCTTGCTAAGATAATGGAGTATGATGTGGAAATCAAGCCCACTAAGTCGGGGACAAGGTCTGGCGAGGTTATTGGATGACTCAAATTGTGAAGCTTTAGGACTTCATTTGATGGTAGAACAGTCCATACAAGAAGAATTACAAGCTAAATAAGAGAAGGAAAAGATTATGGAGCAATATGCAGAATCTATATGGTATGCAGACATTGTTCATTTCTTATTGTATTTGCAAAGCCCTGAACATCTAGACAAAAGGAAGTTAGGTCATTGAAATTAAAAGCTACTAAATATTGTTTAGTAGATAAGAAGCTGTATTGGAAGGATCCAGGAGGTCCTCTTCTTAGATGTTTAGACAAATCAGAAATTGAGGAAGTAATTTCCGAATCACATGAAGGAGCTTGTGGGGGACACAAATACTAGAAGGCTATTAGGATATAAACTTATGAGGTCTAGATATTATTGGCCTTCACTTTTTACAGATGTGTATCAGCAGGTTAGAGCTTGTGTTCCTTGTCAAAAGTTTGTTGGTAAACATAATCTCATGTCTTTACCATTGAAACCCATTGTAGTCAATGCCCCTTTTCAGCAATGGGGTTTAGACTTCATAGGTAAAATAAACCCTGCATATTCAGGACAACATAGATGGATACTGATAGCTACAAATATTTTCACTAAATGGGTAGAAGCCATCCCAACCAAAAATGCCATTGTTAAGATGATAATCAGGTTTATTCAATAAAATATCCTTAGCAGGGTTGGTTGTCCAAAGAAGTTACTAATTGATAATGACAAAGCCTTTAAATCTAAAGCGATGGTTGCATTTTGTGAACAAAACGAGATTGTCCTAAAGCATTCAACACCTTATTATCCTCAAGGGAATGGGCTGGCAGAATCCAGCAATAAAAATCTTGTTCAAAGCATTAAGAAATTGTTGAGTAAAAAAAAGGTCCTGGGATTCCATGTTAAAATATGCACTTTGGGCAGACAGGATAACAACTAAGAAAGCAATTGGAACTTCTCCCTTTCAATTGGAATATGGAACTGAGGTTGTTTTTCCAGTTCATTTGGGTATTCCAGTGATGAAATTCTTCCAATATAGTCTATAAGAACCAAGTGATATTCAAAGAAGATTTTATGCACTGATTGAATTACAACAGGAGCATGAAGCTGTGGAAGACAAAGATCAAATACATAGAAGGAAGATTAAGGAAAGGTTTGATAAGAGGATAAATGAAAATACTTTTTCTTATGGAGATATGGTACTGAGGTGGGATGGTAGAAAGGAATAGAAAGGTAAGCATGGAAAATTTGATACTTTGTGGTTTGGTACTTTCATAGTTCTGAAGATTCTGGAGAACAATACCTTCATATTGCAGACTTTGGAAGGTGAGGAATTACCTAATATAGTAAATGGAAGGTTCCTCAAACACTTTTACAGTTATTGAAGGTAATAAACTTGTCATTTCATTGTATATACCGATGTGACAGTGATAGAATAAAGACTCCATAGCCCAATGGATGTTTTGCAGAGTAGCAGTAGGTTCAGTTTAATAATAGAAGGCACTGGTCTACAAGTTCTTGAAGCCTCACAAGGAGGACTTCATCCTGCAGCAGGAGCTAGATGATATAGCTAGGTTTTGTTCTAGATTACATTTTATTTCCAAAGCATTGTTTTTTCATATTTCTTTTAATTTTGAGTTTGGTTTTGGGATATTAGAATCATGAGCTCATTTTTTATTTGATTCCATGTCATTTCTTTTTTATTTGATTTAATTTTGTTAGTTTTATAGTTTTAATGGGTTTATTAGGTGTATATTTTTCTAAGAAGTCAAAATAATATATCATAAGGTTTGATCTAAGTCGAATTATATTTCTTAACCCTTGGTTTTGGAGCCATTTGTCAAAAAATTATGTCAGACAGATTTTTGTACCGCAAAGGCGAGGGACTGTGAACTAGAGCGCTACAAGAAAATCGGGGCACTCAAAAAATAATAATATGGGCTTATTCGTGGTTCAAAATTGCAAATGATGGAATTTTAACATCTATAAAAAGGTGAAATCATACGTCTATGGACCTTGCAATCATTATGACAAATGTACAAAATAGGGTAAGGATTACGTAGGTAAAATCGCAGCTGTCCTAAGTCTCAAAGATTGGAAGTTTCTTAAACTTTAATGATAGCACATCCACGGAGTTCATTCAGAATGAATGGTGAATTTGACATGCATACATGAGGCTGAGAAGATCGTGGTAAATTATTAAATGTCCTGGGTGTAATCGTGGCTGTCAAAGATGAATTGTGGAGACCTGGCTGATGTGAATGAGGACAAGGTTGTGAATTTTCGGCATTACAAACCATCATGGTGATAGGTATTTGTTGAAAGCTAGAATTTCACATCATTCAAGCATACATTAAGTTCATAAGTCGACATAAGTCGACTTGAACGAATACCATACATTCAAGCATTCAAGCATACAAGATGTAGAAGGAGCAAGTCGACATAAGTCGACTTGAACGAAGACCGACTTAGTAAGTCGACTAAGTCGATGGACCGACTAGTCGATCAGCCGACTACGTCGGTCGGTCGACTAAACTAGTTAATTAAGTTGGCTAACTAACAGTCGTGTCGGTTCACCGAACCGACAGGTAGTTATTTTGTAACTGTTTTGTAACTTATATATATTAGGCTGTTGAGCCACACAAGAACTCAGTTCAGTTCTGTGCTTTGTATGAACTCATTATAATAAAGTATTCTATTCTATCCTATCTGTCTTGTCTCTTGTCTCTGTATATTTATATGTTTTAGTATGTATTATTGGTAACCTTATGTGATCTGTGAGATTACAACATTGGTTCCGTTGCCGGTAGTACATGTCTAGAATATATGCTTACCTATGATACCAGAGCAGGAGATCAAGGACTGGTGGGAGCATAAGATTGCCAATTACTTACAAAATTACGCACGTAGGAACAGACTAACAGTTGTAGAAGCCAAAGCCATATTTTTCACCGAGACACACGAGAAGTTTGTCGAATCCGTGCCACAACTACTGAAGCAACTCCTAGATGAAAAATACCGACGCAACTAAATAAGAACAGTTGTTGGAGAAACGTATTCGAGGGGGTAGAACAAATCTGTCGGAGTGGTGTGAGAAGATCGTCGACGACTTCTGTGAGGAGAAATCACTAGAAGAACGAACATCAGTGGACACTGTAAAAGCTAAATTCTACACAGATTTCACCGACCAATTTTTGTGCTCCTTACCGACCCTGCTGTTCAAGTTCTTGATAGAGAAAGGAGCAGGCCATATCGTCGAACCTCGACCGCCATTGTACGAACCGCCATCAAACACTAACTGGGCGGAGAATCAAAAGAAGTGGGAGAAATTCATCGCTGAAAGGGAGTGGGAATACTTCCTGAACAAATAGACAACATTATCCGAGCTTTCTAAAAAAGCGTCAGGTAGGCTATGGGGGGGTAGCTGGTCGTGTGTCGAAGAGGGAGCATAGTGGATACTAGTTGACCAGATTTAAGCCAGTAATGAACAGTCGACCGAAAAGGACCCGAAGGAATAGTATTGTACGAAAGTATGTCGAACATTAAGAGAATCGAAAGGGATGAACGATAGCAGAGAAGGGAAGCCAGACGTGAACGAGCCAATGAGTTGCGTCGAGAACAAAACCCTAGGGAGATCGACCGAGATGAGAATCCTCCAAAGTCGGGTCATGACCGACAAGAAGAAGGCGTAGACGAAGAGACGGCCCCTAAGGAAGAGGAAGTGTGGATAGAGCAGCAAGAAGCTCTCCAAATAACAGTTCCCGATGAAGTAACCCTATCCCCATCCAATCCACATACCGTAATACAGACTATTATTGAAGACAACCTCCGACTGAGAGCTGGTGACATCACAATCTGGAGTCGACTAGGTGATGAACCATACCCGGGACGACACCTTGTTATACGCCAACCGGTCGAAGGGAACTGGGTGACCTTTCAAACGGCACCTTCCTTTCGGAGTATCCACTTGATCCTACCGACACACGAAGGAGCACCCCCCCTGCCACATACAACTTTAGAAGATATCGAAGAGTCAGACCAAAGCACGCAGAGTGATAGTGGGCCATTGAGAAGACAAATTATCAACAATCCACTGTACGATAAGAAAGAATCGACCACCGATGGAAGCATAAGTTCCGTCGACCAAAACCCCATCTGCAACCCCACAGGTTCGACTGTATCAACAACCCCACCTCTTTCACCACCACCCACACCCCCACCTCCGCCACCGCCAGATAGCAGTGACAGCGACTCAGACATGGGTCACGAAACTGCCCACATTCCTCTATACGAAGGGGATGAAGATCCCAGACGACATTGGTTCGTCTGCGAGTCCATCTGGGATGCAAACCAGGTGACCGATGAAGAACGACAGATGGCCCAGTTCGCAGGGGCCCTACGCAAACGAGCCTTGACATGGTTCATGACCTTCACCGAGAGGACCCCCAAGGCGACCAAAGCTGATATAAAGGAGCAATTCTTGTCCTTTTTCAAAACCCCAGACGCTAAGCACCCGGCAGCCAAAAAGCTGAAAACAACCCAACAGAAGCCAGGAGAAACTGTCCGCGATTATGACAAACACTGGAAGGACCTGTTGAGTCAATTAGATTATGTTATTGATGAACAATTGCTAATTCAATGGTTTCTTGCAGGCTTATCACAAAAAATTCGCCGACATATCAGTCTGGAAACTTTCAAGACATATGAAGATGCGCTGACTAAAGCTCTGCAGGTCGAGATGGACGAAGACATCCCTACATATCCAACAGACCACCGCCTGGAGGAACAGCTAGAAAATGTCCAGAAGTATTTAAAAGAGTTGACCCTGAAGAATCAAGAGATCTGGTGTACAAACTGTTCAACAGCCGGTCATTCAAAAGATACTTGTCGACAGCAGTACAGCCGACAAGATGTCCGTTTTGTGCAGACTAACGCGTTTTGCGACATCTTCCAAGAGCGTGGAGACCATTCTACAGCCGACTGTCCATACAACATGAAGAATGGAAAGGCTTCCTGGTGTTCCATCTGCGAAACAAAAATCCACAACACAGCCGACTGTCAACTGAACCTGAAAAATAGATAGAACTACCAGGCCGTTTACCAAACAAACGCAGTAGCACAGACTAATGAGCAGAGCAATTCAAACAATCAGAATGGGCAACAAGCTAACGGCCGACGATATGAATGTCAGTACGACAATCGACGACAAGGGTTTGGAAGAGGTCGATTCGTTGGGAATCGAGACATACGCACTCGTCGACCTAGCCAATGCTTCATTTGCTACAAAGAGGGGCATAGATGCGCAGACTATCCGTACAAGGACAGAACTGACCTAAAATTCTGTACGCATTGTGGAGTAGGCGATCACTCCTTGGAGGATTGTCCTACTATGTTGGAGAAAATTAATATGAAAAAGAATGTTAATGTCTTGTCTTGTGTACAAAAGCATGATGTAGTACATACTAAAAATATGCATATTGTCACTTGTCAAGACACAAAAACAACAAACAGGCAAGGGTAAGCACAAGCTTATTCTTGACTCGTCCGACGATGACGAAGAACTCGCAGCCACAGCTGTCGACATTGTCGAAGACGCCCGTGCCAATAAAGTGTCGGTTGAAACCCAGTTTCAACGATATATTGAGGCAGGCGCCCCAGAAGCTCGACCCAAGAAAGATAAAACACAACAGACGCCTGAAAACGTCGTCGACCTTGTGTCGACCCCCCCTCCTCCGTCCCCGACGCGTGTGGTCGAGGAACAAGCACCGGCAGAACAGTTGGGCGACCCCATGCAAGAATATCAACAAGCAATTCTGGAGGCACTAAGAGCCAGGGTCAACAAGGAGGCTGAGCTTAAATCCTTCTTCGCAACGCTACCTGCACTGTTCCAGTCGGCACAAAAAATAAAGACAACGGCTCCCCTCAAAGCAAATGAACAGGTTTATGCCCAGGAAACAACAACATTTATCAGGTCCAATGAAGAGGGTGACATTATAGGACACAGTAAGATTGTCACTGAGGATGTTGATCCCACGATACAGGATGACCTACCCACGTCACCGTCGGAAGCAGGTTTCTCTTCCGACCAAAGCCCACCAAATAGTCCCGTCACCCTTTTTTCCCCCACTCCGTCTCCACCTCTGCCACCATCGTCTCCACCACCTCCGCCACCCCCTGACTCACAGCCAAACCCACCATCAGCTTCACAGCCGGAAGAAGTCATACCAACTCCTCTAGTAGAAAAACCACCGTCCCCCATACCCCCTCATCAAAAATAAAATCCCCCGACTTCTCTCCCACCTCCCCAAATAGAGAAACCCTCGGCCTCCATTCCACCAACTACCGATCCCACTTCAACTACTGCAGGTACCCAAGAGCCACAGACAGACACTCAGAAGAAAAAGAAAGACCATCATAGACCATCCGGCCTGAAGATTAGCTTAAAAGATGCAAGTTCGCTAACCGACTCAGAGGTCGGCCAACTGCTCAAAACCTTGGCCAAAGATTCAAAGAAGAGGACGGTCAACAAAAGTAAAGAGCTCAAAGACAAGGAGGCAGAACAAGTCGCGTTTCTCGGCAAATGCAGGTCTCTCGCACAATCTGTCGGTCTAGGCCCGGTCGAAGACGCTACAGATCGACCTCTAGAAAGGGCATACCAGCTTTTTGAAGGCATGGTGTCGACCATACAAACACATCTCCAAGAGACTAAAGCAGAACAAAAGGAAGAGACCGCCCGACTCCTCTTGAACCAGCACACTGCATTTTCAGAGGCTTACAAAGTATTACAGGACCATATGGAGGAATCCATTGTTACTGAGGAAGTGCTGAGAGACTGGCCTACTCATTATGGGCAAGTCTATCATTAGACCAGGAAGACAAGGCAAGGTATTCAGGCCTTGGAGGGACGTAAGTCGACGGAGGCAGAAATGAGGCAGACTATTGACGAGCAGATTGTCATGGAGAATAGAAAACTGCAGAAACTAGAACGAGAAGCTCATCAGTGGGTTCAACAAGCCCTTCCAAACTTAGAGAAGGTCGACAATATCTGCCCGCAGATGAAAAGACTCCTTGATGCTGCAGAAGAACAGAACCAAATGTTGGGTCCCAACATGGAGCACATTGCAGAAATTCCCATGGCAGAAAAGATGTTAGTACTGTCGAGTCTAACTACTCTAACGATCGACATTCAGAAAGCCTTGCAGACATGGACAGACTTCCAGCATCAGCTTGCCATCACTGCACCAGCAATAGTCGAATTTTGCATCCAGAGAAGACCAACTATCCGTCTGCATAGTCCACCTCAGTAGCAGTTTTACAGGGTCCGACCAACACTAACAATTTTTGTACCTCCCTGTTTCTTCGGGACGAAGAAATGTTTTGTTCATGGGGGAGATGTAGAAGGAGCAAGTTGACATAAGTTGACTTGAACGAAGATCGACTTAGTCAGTCAACTAAGTCGATGGACCGACTAGTCGATCAGCCGACTACGTCGGTCGGCCGACTAAACTAGTTAATTAAGTCGGCTAACTAACAGTCGTGTCGGTTCACCGAACCGACAGGTAGTTATTTTGTAACTGTTTTGTAACTTGTATATATTAGGGTGTTGAGACACATAAGAACTCAGTTCAGTTCTGTGCTTTGTATGAACTCATTATAATAAAGTATTCTGTTCTATCCTATCTGTCTTGTCTCTTGTCTCTGTATATTTATATGTCTTAGTATGTATTATTGGTAACCTTATGTGATCTGTGATATTACAACAGTATTCCATAAGATCTGAAAAGCATTTAATGAATCCTAATTTTTATTAACAAAGGGTTAGTATGGATAAGGGTAATTGAGAAATTTCAAGTTATGGTCTTAATTTTCTCAACCTTTAGTCTATTGTTGTAATAAGATACTTCCAAAATATTTTTAACTATTTTTCGAAGAAAAAAACAGTTAGGGTTTAGTACAGAAAATGAAGAGAAGTGGCAAGACTAATAGGGATGATCCTTCGGATATGGCATGGGCTAAAAATTTTCCTGAATGTGCAAAATTGTTTCAAAAAGCAGCCGGTTTAAATATTTCGAAAAAATTGATGGTTATCATTCAATAATTTCATATGGGTTCGCTCAAGGGTTAGAGAAAAATACAGTCCTAATTAATACACTAAAAATTGAGTTAACTAGAGAGTTGATAACACAAGCCATAGGTATAGATGACGAGGGTGATTTTTGGTTCAAAAAAGTGCCATTTACCATTAATTTAGAGAATTTTTTGTTGCCTAATGTTGTAGCATATTGGGGCAAGGTGGTGCATATATAGAATTTCAAGCTTGAATGGAGGGAGCCTATTAAGAATTGGTAGAGTTATGTAACCTGTGAGGGTAGATATGCTTTTGCTTTTTCCAAAAGAAAAGGAATCAGTTAAGCTTGATCTAGATATCAATGATATCCAGGGAAATATGACAGAGGTCTCTATTCCTACCAAGATGGAATCAGAAGAAATACAAGTTCCCAGTGAGAAAACTAAGGGAAACTCCATGGTTGGATTTAAAAAGGAAGGCTTACTAATATCCAGTGTAAAATTTTGGGTCAAATCTTATGAAATGTTAGGTGAGTCAAATTGGAGGCATAAAACGTGACCAAAGAATAAATTAAGATTGAATATGAAAAAACTATTGAATCCAAAATTGGCTAAGGAAAATATTACTATGATTGACTCAGAAGATTCCTCATCTTAAGAAAATTTAAAAGAAGATGAAGACCAATCTGAGCAGGAAGAGAATAAGAGAGAAGATTCAGTGATTGAGAAGCCTTCTCTAATGAAGAACATAGTTAAAGAACAATTCAAAGATTTCAGTTTTAAGGGAGATAATTCTAAACAGGTTCCTGTAACAGTAATAGAGTAGCATAAAGAGGATGATGAGGAAAATTTTAAGAAATTAAATATCCCTTGGTTACCAGAAAGAGATTCTTCATTTCAAGAAGGGAAAGTCATAGATTCAGAGAATGAAAATCTTCAGAAAAGTGTTAAACAATACAAGTACCAAACAGATTTTCTAAATGAAACAAATGAAGGATTGGTAATGGCAAATAGAAGGTTAAGAGAAGATATTGAGGATATTAACAGCCACTATCAGGAGTTGATTGTGGTTTTGAAGGAAGAATTGAAGAGGAAAAGGCAGACACAAAACATTTGTGGAGAGTTGAAGCAGAATATCCAAGATTTAACTCAGCAGAATCAAGAATTATCAAAGAGAGTTGAAGACCTAGAAGCTGAGCAGCAAAGAACTAGAAGAAAAGCACAAGCTCTGGAGGGGATAGCACTTTTGGCTGAAGAAGCCAAATTTCTTTAAAAGATCATTTCTGACAAGTGTCATATAGTCAATTTTTGTAAAAGATAAATAGTATATTTTCTAAAGCAGTCATTTTGTAGTAGTTTCGAGAGCTACATCTAGAAGTTAGTTATGTAGTGTTGGCCCTATTTTCTGAATCTAGGCCAATAAGGAGGTTTTGTCCACACAATCAGCTTAAAGCAGCGTCCGGTATGTTTAAATTAACAAAACCTCGCAGGTTATGGTTCTGCTACCAGCTAGTTTGTCTCTTAAGGAGAACTTAAAACTAGCAAATCTAACCTATTTTAATGTTTATTTTACCTAAATGTCTAAACTATCCTAAGGTTGCTTTCTTAAGGAAATACTTCGATTTTTGGGAAGTTTTCTAAATATGAAAACTTAAGTAAAATATGCAAAATAATCTAACAATTGCTAATTAAAATTAGAAATAAATTTTAAGCTAAATTATTCTACTTATTCTATTTAACCCTATCTCAGCTAAGAGCAAAATTAAGATTATATTAACTATTAATCAACAAGTATGAACAGAAAGATTGAAATATAGTTTAAACAAACCATTTAAATCATAACTAAAAGTCAATCTTCTATATGATAACATAACTGAAATTTAACCTGCAAACACAGAGTCAATTTCAACTGTTTGAAATTGATTAATAATTAATGATCAAGATAGTTATTTGAATTTGAGATGATGGTTATTTAAAAATCACTGTCAACATACAAAAGAGATTTTAAATAAACAGAAAAGGATATCATTAAAACTTATGTTTATAGTAAACATACTAATAAACAAAATCATAATGAAATATTTATTCAAAACACTAGCTTGAGCTGATAAAGTGAAAAGAGATAATTAAACATCAGTGTGTCACAGCACACAGATTTAATATATAAACAGAAGATAACAAGCTGAAATATACATATTTATATATAATCCCAAAAAAAACAAAATACCAGTCACAGTATCTGTTTGCAGATGTCCAGTAGCATTCACATCAAAGCTTCAACTTTAAGTATGATATAGTACCGGTAATAAAATATATTTCAAATGAGTTTTCTTCACACACTCTATCCTCTCGAGTTCATCAAAACTCTTCCCTTATATACTATTAAGATTCAGTTTTCCCCTATAAATGTTGCATGCAACATTATAGGGATTATTTAACCAAAAAGGGCATCTAATTACACCTACTACTATAAACAGAAATCGACTGGCCTGAGTCGAGGCATCCCAGAAAGTTCTTGACCATTGAAAAAACTCCAGCTCGCAACCAAACAGCCACATCTCCAAGCCATCGTATGACCACGTCGTGTACTTCTGGAAAAAGGGTGGTGATAAAACTTCCTGCATTGAATACAAACAAAGCATCTTATTAAAACCAATTTAATACATAAATAACAGAAATAACCTGAAATTTTAAATGCATGCCTATTAAATCTCCGATTTTACTGGCATGCAAAATCGCAATGACCATTACCTGTTTTGCTGCGACATAGGAAATGAGAAAATCATCAAGTTTCATTATGAAGAGCGACTACTCTTCTAGCTTCAGCGAGTTTAGCCTTCAACCTGATGATTTTAATGTTTTTCTTTTCAATTCATTCAAGTAGCAGCTGATTAGTACTTATGATTGATTTCTTAGATTTATTATATTGATTCTTCTTAGCGTTCACCTTTTTCCACCTATCAATCCTCTCCAGCAACTCTTTTCTAAAAGTTTTGTTCTCTTCTTCTAACAGTGCTGTGCTGGATAGACACTGTTTGAGTTTTCCTTTAAACTCTGTGATTTTATCTTGGTAAACATTACCTAATACCTGTTGCAGAGTTTCGTCTTCTTTATTTACCTAAGGAGAATGAGGAATGTCACAACGTTGACTGTATGATGGTTCAGTATCTACAACGTTTGTTCTCGGTTGGTTTCCTCGACCTCATTTGATTGTGCATCACTTCCCTGTGCAATAGCAGAATTACCTACATCCATAGTATTAGTGATGGAAGATGGGGTTTCATCCTCAATATCTACAACTGTAGGTTTAGTAGCTGTAGATTTAGAAGTTTGTTGATCAACCTTATAACCTGAAATCGAATGGATACCATGCATACTCCTTGTAACTCTTCGTGAAAACGATATGTTTTCAAAACCAAGCCCTTCCTTGTCACAACAAATCTGAGCCAAATGATCTAATTTATGCATAGATTCTTTGTTGCATTCATCAGATTTATTCACTTCATCATTGTTATCATTTTCACCTTTGGCTAATCCTTCTTTTATGTTTGCAGGGTTGCTATCATTTTCACCAGGTAAGGGTTTATCCAAGATTTCTCTCGAATTGAAAGGAATTGCATCCCTATCGTCATTTTCATTAATCCCATTGTATGGGCATGTTTACGACCTCGGATTCCTTGACCTCTGAACTATTGACTCCAGGATTTATTACCTTTCGTTTCCTACGAGTTCATGGGGATGGATTAGGCCAATACTGCGTCGGCCCCAATTGACAATCAACTAGAAACTTATCCCAAGACACACCCTTGGTAGATAATTGGAATTGCAATAATATTTTTATCAACCCATGGTGACAAAGACTACTGTCAGGGTTATTGAAATTCTTAACAGACTGCAACATCTTCTTAAGACTTTGCCATAGATAGAAGAGAAAATTAAGCTTGCAACCCTTTACTGCTAACAATAACCGTAAATGATATAAGTGTAAATGGGAATATCGTCCACAACAGGACACGGACCTTACTAAAATTTCATAGTAAATTCTCCATTCGGGCTTCAGAAATTTCACAGGGACGCCTATCCTCAGCTTCGTATTATCCAATAATGGCATTAACAAAGCAAAGCATTTCTTCTTATTGACCACAGTGCCCTTAAACCAGCGTTCTCCAACCTGTGGGAGTTTAGTGGCTTCAGCAATCTTATCTTTGTTGATAACAAACTCGAAACCCCCAATTTGCACCCTGTCATCTTCAAAATTCATGGCGAACATCTTAGTAATCTCCGCATGGTGACCATCAAAACACCTAAATAAATTTACCCATCCCGTTTTCTCGAATTTCTTGGCAACTTCCTGGTTGGATTCTATAAGTTCAGACCCCAAAATATCAAACCGATTCAAAGGAGACATGGTTTCTTCTGCACACTCCTGTCTTCGACCTGAAACGAATGGAGAAGTGAACATAGAAGGGATAGGTATCCAAACATACGACATGATGGGTTATTTTTGTATGCTTCAAAACTAATCGGAGATACAATCTCTGAACCTGCCATTTTAGCAGGATTTTAAGCAGTGATAAGTGTTACAACTTCACATTATACCATGATGCATGCGAGTTTATGTACGCTTAACCATGACTGTTAGTAATAACCACTAACTTGGCGAACCAAAGATATGGTGATGGATAGAATCATCATTTAAACCATTGATTATTGACAGTGGTTCATAATTAATAGGTACAACGACGTAAGTCGAAATGACCATTAGCATTTAACACTGTCAATACGATATTTCCATATGCATACAACTGTCGACTTTGTTAAGAGGTGTAAGCCACGTTTTCATACCAGCTCATTAATCCAAATGATTAATCGTTTATCAACTTGACAATTGGCTTACTGCATGGCCAACTAATCCTAACAGTCATCCCTATTTTAATCATGTTACGTAGTGGTATGCAGGGTAATAAAATCGCACTCCAACGTTAACAAGGCTTTTATAAAATATCAAGATTAATATCTATGCTATGTATGTACAGGACTAAGTTTAAACCTTTCATACATCCTATCGATACATATTTAACATTAGATAGGATTTTAAATGATAAATTATCATAAGTGAAAGTCTCCTATACAAACATCATTTATCCATTAACTAAGATATTTACAAAAGGTCGTAATATGGTATTACATGTGACATCAACTTTGAGAGTCACTCTTAGTGTTATGACTTGGGACTAGTAATACCCCACTCAACACAAAATGAGTTTCATTGAATTTCTCTTGGCACATTATTTTAAATTCCTTAAGCCACATAAATTTCTCTTAATGATTTCAATAAACTCGTGAAAATTTATGAAACTACTGACAATTGTTAAGGGCCAAGTTTATGAGCAATTTTCTTCCAGCTCCAAAATCATTATATCACTTTCCTTTGATTGAGAGTACCTTTAGAATCAATGATTCTGAAGGTGCTCTTTCATAATTTTGAATTGATAATTCACATGAAGAGCTGATCTCTCTTCATTTATTAAGAAATGAAGAGGTTGTTGCTAGCTGCCAACATGTAGTTAAGTAACTATTTTTTTTTGTAGTTCGAGGACTTGACGTAAAGTTAGTTAGGAAATGAAGAAAATGTTTTTGAGATGTAAAAAGTATAAATAGAAGGGAATGAGATAGTAGGAGGGTTCGATTTTTTTGCAAGGGGAGGCTCAAAAGCTACTATGTCAAGATAAGATACAAACTCTTATGTAATTTTCATGATTGATTATGATATATATAACTGATAATCCCATATTATTTTCAATGCTGGTTTCATTTATGATTTGTTTAATCACTCAATGTGCAATTTCATTTCCTGTCTAATGTCATATTCATGAAGTGGTTGTAGGTTGTGGGTGAAACTCAGTTAGCTTTCTCTATGTTTTCTGGTTTATTTGTTATATATGGTTCATCCCAGTCTCTGATTTTTATATGATTTAGTACCTGTTTTAGCTTTTTTTATGTTACCCTCTTTTTTATGAAAATTTCAGACCAAAAACAATACAAAAAGACAGTTTTAGTTTATTTTATTTTAGAGATTGTGTTGGATTGTTCTTCTTGTAGTCTAGAACAATTTTTGGCACTAACACTATGTATTGCATTGTTGGTCTGAACCATTTATAAGGTTTATGCCTATCTAAAAATGGATATTGTAGTAGTAAAATAAATTGGATGGCTTGTAGAGAGAAGCTTAATTTGCGATTGGATTTCAATTGCAATAGGCTTTAATAGTTTCCTATTCTCTTAAGCATTGTCAATTTTCCAGAGACAGAAAATAACAAGAGGAAGGGAGACATTATAGGTTCCCTGATAACTTTTGAGATTACTCCAAAAAATTTCCTCTAGTTAATTGATGAGAGGATCTTACAACAAAAAAACCTCTACATAAAGTAGGGTGCTACATTAAAAGAATACCAAGGAGAGAGAATCTACCCATTAGACGTATGCATCAATTGAAAGTTGATATTTCCACTAAGTTTGAAACTGGTTTTGGATTTCTTCCATAAATAATTCGAAGTAGTACGAGTATGAAATATGGATTTGCCTAAGCTAGAATTGTAAGAAAACTTAGCTTATTGCAAGGAAAGGTTCCATAATCCATTGTGTTAGGTACCAATTATATTCTACAACAAATTTCCTGAAACTTATGTTTATTACCTCTTTTTTCCCTATTGGAATTTGTGCAACTACAAAAGCTATTCTTATTGTACTTGTATTGTACCTCCTTGTACCTCCTATGGGATATTATACTGTTGTAATTATTCATTGTAAACCTTAGGGGTGAAAATCATTGGCACATTATCTAGAGAAAATCATTGCCACATGTAAGCATGCACCCCATAGAAAAGCATTGGCACCCTCAACTTGTAGGATGCAAGCATGCATGCATGCTCAACCAAAGAATTGTGTGTGACAAAAGATATTGTGCTTCTCCTAGAGGCATATTCACTGCTGCACCCTCATCCATGGCAGTAGTCACCCTATAGATGGATGAGGGAACCAAAAATTGCATAGGTGTTTATGTTAGGTAGATTGTGTTGCTAGATAAGCAAGTTTAGGGACAATATTCAATACCCTAGCGATCAATAGTAACAACAATTTCTAACGGAATACTAGAGGGTGAATTCATAGCTCGCATCAAACTTAATAGATTCAAAGCCAACATAGTGGCATATTGTATGAATCAAACCCTCTCTAAGGCTTGTAAGCACCAACACTTCCATTTAGCCCTGTATATTCTTATTTTTAGGATATGTTTTCAATTTTGTGTAGCAGTTGGTATAGTATGAAGATAAGCATTTCCAGTCACCATCTTATAAGTCATATCATATATGTTTTTTATCCTTACATCAAAAGAGTGAAAACATTCTATTTTTTTATGCCAATGATCCATTTTCAATTATATGATAAAAAATGCAGAACTATGATGTTGACCTAAACATTTGATAAATTTAAACCTTTGAATGTATTGTTATTAATGGCAGTGTGTATAAGGACATCTAAAATCTATTTTCTTTTTTAGATGTTAGCTATTTATGGAAGCTTCAGTTTTTCTAAATCGGTATTGCTTACTAATCATTTTGTTCTATATGTTATTATTCTATTTGGATATCTCAACGTTGTCCTTGTTTCAGTCTACTAATTTTTGCATATGTTGTTTCCTTTGATCATCTTTTTTGAAAAGGCTATTTTTCTGAGTGACGGCATTTGAAAAAGCACAATATATTGTTATAGGTATCGTATCCAGAGTGAATTTTTTTTTCACTATGTAGTGTCCATCCATCAGAGCTAGCCACTCTACAGTGCTTGGGTTGTGTGAAGGCTAAGATACCTGTTTCAAAGAGTTATCGCTTTTCACCAAAGTGCTTCTCTGATTCATGGTGTCACCACAGTGCATTGCATGCACAAGAAGCCAATGCAGTTCATGAGAATGGAACTGAGGATGATGAATTTTTTGGGATATTTGGTAGCAAAGGGGGACTGGTTGGTTTAAATTCGAGCATAGGAATTCAAAATGCAACTCTAAGCAATGGTTCTGCCTTGTTAAACCCTCCTAATGTTTCTGAAAGGGGTGGGGGTGAGACATGGTATGAAGTTGGATATCCAAAGACATATACACCAACAAATGATGATGTTGGACATGCTCTGAAGCTGTAATGTGTGGAATTTGATGCAGCCACAAGAATACCAATAGGTCTAGAAAAATCACTCCATACTTCTTGTGTTATCATAGCCCCTTCCCCTACGCCTTGACACATGTTTCCAATCAATTCAATTGATGGAATTGCAAATATCTAGTTAGAAGGACATAATGCAGCTTCTGGAACTTTCACTGTGCTCTCATATAATGTACTTTCTGATCTATATGAAACCAGTGACATGTACATATATTTTCCTCCCTGGTTTCTTTCATGGCCTTATCGTCTCTAGAACTTGTTGCATGAAATTGTTGGTTATCAGGAAAATATTCTTCGCCTTCAAGAGGTATTATTATTCTCTTGGAACAATATTGAAACATTAATAAAGAATGAGTGTACATGTGATTTCATTGTTTGACATGCAAGTTATGCCATATATTTTTTTGACTTTGACATTCATGACTGTATTGGATTGAATGACAGTATAGAAAAGGTTTTCATATGTGATTTCATTTTTTGGCATAAAGAATGCATAATATATCTATTCACTTCGCTTTTCTTTCATATATATTGGAATTTGAGTGTATAGGTTCTGCAACTCTACCATCTCTAGAATTTTCTTTCTTTTTTAAGATATAATTGATTTATATTTTAGTTGATTTCTATATTTCTGTGATGATGTAGGTCCAGAGTGATCATTTTTAGGAGTTCTTCGCACCAAATTAGAAAAGCATGGGTACATAATTGTTTATAAGAACAAGACAACAGAGGTTTGAGTTCTCATTACCTAATATTTTTTTGGTGAAAGTTCCATATTTCTTGAGATGTAGACCAGACAATGAAATAACATATCTATTTAGTTTATAGGTTTATACTGTCACAACCTATGAAATTGATGGTTGTTCAACTTTTTTTCGATGAGATCGCTTTTCACTCGTTAAAAAATATGATGTAAATTTTTTTGTCCTATTAGTCATATCTCTGTAGCTCATTTATCAATCGCGAAATTTGTCTATCTCATCAGTTCTTCTGGATTTAGGTTGAATTGAATAAATTTTCATAGTATTTGATAGAATTTGTGGTTCCATCATCTCAGAAAAAGTATTCTCTCAGTCGGTTGCTGAAGGTTGGATGGGCTCCTTGTTTATTTTAGATGAGTTTTTTTTGCTTGCATCTGATTTGTGGAGACTTGATGTACATTGTATACTAAAATACTTACTAGCTGGAATGTTTACTAAATATTATTATGTATTATAACATTTCTCTCATTGTAGTTTTGGAGGCAAAGGACACTAACCATGGGATTGATGTCCTTGCACCCAAAAAACATCAACTTCTTTGTGTGATATGTGGTATGTTGTTTGGGTTTTTGGATTCATGATTTGGACGGTAGTTTTAAGAGAAACATAATAGGTGTTTTATAAGTGACTGGAATTGTAATTTCCCTTTTTAAAATTTTATTAAATGACCAATTTGTTCACTTTTTTCCCCAATTTTAACCTTAACTAGTTTTGACGTCTAGACCTCCAAATTGACCGAAATGCTCCCAAGTTTCCTCAGAAGGTAGAAGAATAGTATTAGAACTTAAATATCATGTTCATGGATGTTTTATGACCACCCAATTACTTCTGAATTTTCTTTTTAATGTTCTGTTCAAATTAGGAGTCTTTACTAGCAAATTGGGGCTCCAATTCCCCCTGCATAATTGTTGGAAAGGGCTTCTCAAATGGTCCGAAAGTCACTTGAATTTATGAAAAGAGGAAGGGGATGTGTAAGGAAAAATTTTAAAGTCTCATATGAATCATATTTCAGTTTATACAGGTTTTTATGACTCTTTCCCAAACAACTCCCAAATCACAATTTCAACCCTTGGGGAAACTGCACCAAATCTTCTCCCGATGCAATAAAAATGAGTAAAATGGATTCCAATGATTAATTACTAAACATGATAATTGAAAAACATATTAATTACAGGCAATTCATCATAAATTTATTAGATATACATTCCTCCATTCGAAATAATAAGCATTACCATGCCATATATCAAAATAGAGTGGAAATGGTCATTATTTGCTCATTACAAGTCATTCTGACATACAAATATTGGATTTTTTGACTTGAAACTTTATGATAATGAATAAAAGATAATATTTAACTGATTACAATCATAAATGGACAATTA
Organism: Pseudotsuga menziesii; assembly: GCA_001517045.1. NCBI lineage: Eukaryota > Viridiplantae > Streptophyta > Pinopsida > Pinales > Pinaceae > Pseudotsuga > Pseudotsuga menziesii. Next base: position 217,005 of record LPNX010112098.1, on the reverse strand, counting down.
AAGGCTCTCCCAATTCGAAATCATCAGCATTACAATGGTTCACAACAAGATAGTGGGGAAATGACATTATTTCTTCATTGTTCAACCTTTTTACATGAATTATTTTGGGTATTTAGACATGATATTATTATGAACATGAAATACATATCATATAAATCATAAAATAATACAATTGGCATTATAATATTCCCCAAAGAGATAAATATCTCACCCAAAACGTAATCCCTCAATGAGCAAGAATATGCAATAAAAACTGGAAATGGTTGAGAGAAAGTGTAGAAATAGAAGGAACCATGAGCTTACCTGTATATTACACCTGAAAATAAAACTCCATTAAATATACATGAAATACCTGAGTGGCCTCTCCAAGCATCAACCTGGATGGGAATCTTTCTCCCTCAAAATTGGCCAAGGCAAGAAAACTAGTCATCCACTAGCTCTCACAATTCACAAATGAAAATTTATCAAATGAAAAAAAGCCATTATCTTGGTTGATTCATGTATTTTATAAACATACTTATACTTCAAATTTTTCCAATCCATCCAAAAACTCAAGCCAATTCAAATTTGGGTGTGTGCTCATGATTTTCCATGTGTCCTCCCTTTCCTAGTATTCCACCTTCCCCAAATTCGATTTGCAGCCCATTAAGCTTCCTCAACTCACATGAGAGCTCTCTTGGATGATCTATTTCGACCTGAAATTTTATATATGTCATATTTAATCCTTCATATCTTATTTGTGTCATAGGTGTCATAGCATCTTCATCATTGTTGTCATAGAGCTAGGGAATCTAGTCCAAGTGTCTCACTAGATCCAAAATGACTCTTCCTTTCCCATGTAAGTTAAATTTCCTCCAAAATTATAGCTATGATGCATATGAAAAAGTTTATTATCCTTATAAATCATCCAATAACCTTTATACTTCCCATGGATTCGAAATTTCAAGAGGAGGATGCCATGTGGCACATAAATTCTAGCTTGTGTGGGCCCCATAGTCTCCACGTGTCTCCATGCTCCATTGCCACATCAATTTTATATTGTATTTATTTATTTATCTCCTTTATTAAATATTTATTCCATTCTAATGTTAAAACATCATTCATTGTCCCCCTTATTCCAAATCCCAAAGCCTCCACCCCCAACCTAGGAAACAAGTAATTTTCCTCCTTGGCAATTCTTGACCCTTAGCATCAATTTGAAAAGATCTCATGAATATGGAAAATGTGATTAGGCAATTGTGACCCAATAAAAAATTTGTGACATGAAAAATTATCCCTTCCCAATATTGCTTGTACTCAAGAAATTTCAAACATGGGTGTTGAAGAACCTGCTTTCTATATGATTCTTTGAAGTTGCCACTGAGTTTCCCAACTTTGATTCTTTGAGATTCCATGAAGATTTTAGAGAGGAACCACCTTGATTTTTGCTTCACTACTTTGATTAAAATCACTTTATTAATTTGGGAATCCATCTCTCATACTTCTTGTTTCCCAAAAAATTGGAAATCAATGGGACAAAAAAATATCCCAGGGTCCCATTGCTTGCATTGCACTCCAACACTTAGGAGTGCTCTCCAACCCATACCATCAAGAAAGATAATTATGGGATCCATTTTTATTGTAGTAATTCTTCCAAACATTATGAGTACATAATGTATATCATTGAAGTACATAACAATATAATAAAAATATACATCAAGGAGGCGCCTCATCAAAAAATCATGAAAGTGCTTATACCTCCAAGTAAGTAGACCACCATTTTCCAAGTCCATACAAGCTTCAAGTGACCAATCAAATCTGATCCAATGACATAGGTGAGGATCCCATGTCCCATAATTCTGCTCCAAAGATATATAATGTTCATCAATATAATCATCCATGTGTTCTTTCATCCAAGGAGTGAATGAAGAACCTCCACCAAAATCTAAACCAAATAATGAGAGAAAAAAACAAGGAGACTTAAAATGACTCAAAGAAGTCTCACCCATACATCCATAAATGAGAGAATCATAGATATATAACAGAGTATGTGTCTGGAAACAAAAATGTTCTCCAATCATAAATCTATTCACCCCAATGTTGGATGAAGTTCCTCCAACATCAAATGAACCAAGTGTTGAGCAAGAGAAACCATGAGTCTTCAACTGACTCAAATGCATATCATAGGTGCATCCATGTAGATGTGCATCATCATGCAGTAAAAATGGATGCTACTGGAAATGTTAATAAGAATGTGCTGCAACCATTTCATCATAAAAAGTAGATATAGATCTAGGAGTTCCATACTCCTCATGTGGCACCATAAAAAAGAACCCTTTCACCCATACGTCATTTAGACTAATGCTGCAAAACATGGAATTGTAGGATGTAGGAAAATAAACTAACTCACCCAAATGATCACAAAGTTTAGAAGTTTCATCATGGGAAGGATCCATATAGGTAGTATTATGCAGCTCCTTCAAAAATGTGAAACCTTTGTCATAGATTGGTCCCAATCTAGAGGAATCGTGGTCTTCTTTAAAAGTTGCATAACCTTCATCAAGAGACAATTAAAGTTCCAATTCCACCACATCAAGTTTTTGGATATCTTCAAGATCATATTGAAACACGTCAAGCACATTCAAATTTACACATTTCTCATGATCCACCATGTCATGAGAATTCTCCAAACAATCTACCATTTGACAATCTGAAACATAGGAGGAAAAACAAGTATCTTGCAACTTTTCAAGAAGTTGCTCATTTTGAATTGTGAGCTTATGATTATCCTCATTATTCTTCAAGTATGCATCATGTAACAATTCATTAAGATCAAAAAAATGGTTTCTGTCAAAAAGAAAAAACATGAAATTACCTTTGATGTGGCACATTGCTCTTTGAATCTTCTCCATGTATTCAAGGAAGGATGTTTCCTCCAATGAAGTAGATCTCCAACAATAATTTGACACTAATGCTTGAGCATCATGGAGTATTCTAAGGGCCTCTTGGATATTCTTTTCATTCATATTTAAGGACCCTTCAAGAAAATGAGGCTCTTGCAAATCAACCTCCTCATCTTCTTCCTTCTTCCTTGGACCAACTTCATGAAGCTCAAGTGGTGATGGGGAAGTTGATCTTGTTTCTTCTTCAACTGCTACAAGGTATTCATTTCCATGTTTACTATAAATTTGGATTGAATCAACATTTTGAAATCTGATCTCTATGTCACCAACATACAGTTGTGAGCACCCATCAGTAAATACTCCTTCACAGTTCAAGCATCCATTAGTAGATGCTCTTTGTTTCATTTCCAAGGTAGAATGTGTCTCGAAATGATATTCAATATTTTCAATAGAAACTTCCTCATAATCATGTGATGTCTCTTCATATTTTTTAGAGTCACTTGGGACTGAATTTCGATCCTATTCATGTACTACTTCTCCTACTTCACCTATTTCAGAACTAGGTGGTTCATGGGTCTCCTCCTTTTACTCCTTCAAGCAAGATGATGCATTTTTCCCCTTGGTTTTATTAAGATAAATATATTTTATCCAACCTTGGATAGCCAACAATTTGAATCCTTTCATGATATTCTTTTTCATGTCTTCAATTATAGGTTCAATGATTTTTATATGATCCTTACCATCATATGAGGTTCCCCTTTCATCCCTAGTCATTGTTTCCTCTTCAACAAAAGCACTTTTGGGTTTCAATATATAATGGTGGTCCCGTAATACTTGTTATAATAAATGTGAGACCACATCAGGTTCCAATATTATTCTCTGATACCACTGTAATCTCCCTTTTGGAAGTTTTATTAAATGACCAATTTTTTCACTTTTTCCCCCAATTTCGACCTTAAGTAGTTTTGATGTCTAGATCTCCAAATTGACCCAAATGCTCCCAAATTTTCTCATAAGGTACATGATTGATATTATAAATTAAATATGATGTTCAGATATTTTTTTTCAGATATTTTTTTTGACCACCCAATTACTTCTGCAAACTTGTTTAATGTTTTGTTCAAAGTAGGAGTCTTTACTAGCAAATTGGGGCTCCAATTTCCCCTGGGTAATTGTCGGAAAGGGCTTCTCAAATGGTCCCAAAGTCACTCACATTTCTGAAAAGAGGCAGGGGATTTGTAAGTTAAATTTTTAAATTATCATATGCATCATTTTTAATTTTATACAGGTTCTTATGATTCTTTCCAAAACAGCTCCCAAATCACAATTTCGACCCTTGGGGAAAATGCACCAAATCTTCTCCCAATGCAATAAAAATGAGTAAAATGGATTCCAATGATTAAATACTGAACATGAGAATTGAAATAAAAATTAATGGAATTCAATTCATCATAAATTTATCATAGATACATTCCTCCATTCGAAATAATAAGCATTAGCATGGCATATATCAAAATAGAGTGGAAATGGTCATTATTTGCTCATTACAACTCATTTTGACATACAATTGTTGGGAATTTCGACTTGAAACTTTATTAGAATGAATAAAAGAGAATATTAAACTTATTACAGTAATAAATGCTCAATTAAATTCTCTCCCAATTCAAAATCATTAGCATTACAATGGTTCACAACAATATATTGGGGAAATGACACTATTTCTTCATTGTTCAACATTTTTACATGAATTCTTTTGGGTATTTCAACCTGAGAGGATTATGAACATGAAATAAATAGAATATAAATTATAACATAATATAATTGGAATTATAATCTTCCCAAAAGAGATAAATAGCCCACCCAAAGCGCAATCCCTCCATGAGAAAGAATATGCAATAAAAACTGGAAATGGTTGAGAGAAATTGTTGCAATAGAAGGAACCATGAGCTTACCTGTTGCTTACAAATGCAAATAAAAATCCATTAAATCTCAATGAAATACCTGAGTTTCCTCTCCAAACACCAACTTGGATGGGAATGTTTCATCCTTGAAATTGGCCAAGGCAAGAAAACTAGTCATCCACTAGCTCTCACAATTCACAAATGACAATTTATCAAATGAATAAAAGCCATTATCTTGGTTGATTACTATATTTTATAAAAAACCTTAGCCTTATAATTTTACCAATACATATACAAACTCACTCCAATTCGAATTTGGAGGTGTGCTCATGATTTGCCATGTATCCTCCCTTTCCTAGCCTTCCACCTTTCCCAAATTCGATTTGGAGCCCATTGAGCTTCCTCAACTCACATGAGAGTTATCTTGGATGCTATATTTTGACCTGAAATATCATATATGTCATATGGAATCCTTCATATCTTATTTGTGTCAAAGATGTCATAGCATCTTCATCGTTGTTGTCTTAGAGCTAGGGAATCTAGTCCAAGTGTCTCACTAGCTCCAAAATGACTCTTCCTTTCCCATGTAAGTTACATTTACTCAAAAATTCAACCTATGATGCATATTTACAAGTGTATTATCCTTCTAAATAATCCAAGAACCTTTATACTTCCCATGGATTCGAAATTACAAGAGGAGGATGCCATGTGGCACATAAATTCTAGCTTGTGTGGGCCCCATAGTCTCCATGTGTCTCCATGCTCCATTGCCACTTAAATTTTATATTGTATTTATTTATTGAACTCCTTTATTAAATATTTATTCCATTCTAATGTTCAAACATCATTCATTTTCCCCCTTATTCCAAATCCCAAAGATTCCACCCCCAACCTAGGAAACTAGTAATTTTCCTCCTTAGCAATTCTTAACCCTTAGCATCAATTTGAAAAGCTCTCATGAATATGGAAAATGTGATTAGGCCATTGTGACCCAATGCAAAATTTGGGACATGAAAGGTGTCCTAACACATATAGGATGTATTTGACTATTTCACATTTGCAAAATTTGTTGTTTTGATTTGCATTGATGAGGAATAACTTGCTCATTTTTTTATAATTCAACATTTATGTAGTCTGTCAAGATGAAAATTTTCTAGGTTTTATGGGAACTATGCTGGTCATATGTGGCTAATTGAAATCCGTATATGGATTCCATGATTCAAGCTAATACACACATAAATTCCAATCCATATCTAAAGGATTTCAAACTTTTGGCAGGTGTGTTTCTTCTTCCAGTGCGACTTTTACAGTCGAGGTTATTGATGCAAATATGCTAGAACAGATTTCAAGTAATGTGTTTTTTTGTTATCAGGTTCATACTCTTATTAAAGACTTGGAAAAAATAGTTTCCAGTGCAGACATACCTATGTTAGTTTGTGGTTATTTCAACTCAATTGCTTCAAGGTATGTTCTTGGAGATTCTTTTTGCAAAGTGTATTTGTTGGTTTCAGAGAGGATGGTGGAATGTTACATGTTTATTAAAATGTGTATATTATAAGGCCAAAATAGAGCTATCTTGATGTATTTTAATAATGTAATTTGGATTGTATTTCAGTGCCCCTCATGCTCTTCTTGCAATGGGAAAAGTTAAGCCTTCACATCCAAACTTAACAACAGATCCCCTTGCGATCTTACGTCCTCCAAACAAGCTTTATCATCAAGTACCTCTCGCAATATCTCTAATTTTGATGTATGGTATCCATGCTTAGTCCTATTTGTTTTCATTTTAAAATCTTTTTCCCTGAATGTTTGTGATTTGAAACAATAAGAAGGTATTATACTTGTAAACAATAATACTTTCTTGTTGAATTGTGCATGTTCAAACTCGATGCAATGTATCTTGTAATAATATAATTAATCCATTTCAATATGTATTATAGTAAGGATTTCTCCCTGCTATAGGGGCGGGAATGGATCCCTTCTACCTATAGGGTAGAAGGGTAGGTTCCTGCTAGTTGGTAAATGTAGAAAACCGAAACGGAAATGTAAATAATAGTAAAATAAACTAAGGCTAAGCTAATGACAGAAAGAAGAAGAAGCAAATGGCAAGATTGAACCCCTCTACACACAATGGGTTAGGGTTCTGCCTCCAAAACCTGCAAATAAATCCTAAGCTACAATGGAAAAACCTACAAAAAAATGTTAAGCAAAACCTTATTTAGTGGGAATGGGCCACCATGCCCTAGCTTTTGGAATCACCTCTCTTGATTAGGGAGCAATGGCTCAATGGAAATGGAGATGGAGGAGAGGCAGTGTGGGTGATTTGAGAGGCAAAGGTCTCAAAGCATCCACGAGCAGCATAACAATAGGAAATGGGAGAAGTGTTTTGAGAGTGACCCCCCACCCTCCTTTTATAGATTTTCCAAGGGGTTTTAGGGTTTTAAGCCCTTAGTCAGGGTTTTAGCCCCTTTTTTGGGCTTTTAGCCCCTTCCGCCCTAACTTTAGCCCCTTTTAGGGTTTTATCCCCTTTTTGAGGGCTTTAGCTCCTAGGAGGCTATTTTGGGCTCCTTTTTGGGGTTTTATCCCTTTTTATTCATCCTTAGGCTATTTTGGAGGTGTGGGGGTCTAATGGAGGGTGTAATCGAGTGATACGAGGGTTGTGAGATGGTGTCCTTGGGTGGTGTAGGCCATTGAGAGTTATGTGGCGGATTTTTGGGTTAATAGATTGCCCCCTGATGTGTGAGGGCATGAGCTCAATGTATGGCCGATGGACATCATAGGATTTTCTATGTAGAGGTGGTGCTTCTAGGGCTGGGGCATGGTGGCTTTTGGTTTTTGTATTAATTTGGTTCCCATCAATAGATGAGATACAATAAATGTGTGACATGTATATGGATGAGGCGGGAATCCCCATGCTCGTGACAATGTCAAAAGAATCATTTGATCTATGCTCTAAAATACAAGAGCCGATCATATACAACTGATGTTACAATGATGGTTGCCTCTCATGTGAGGATAAATACAATACTGATCTGGTACATTGGACCCATGGCATTCTCATGGAATGCTATATCTTCATGACTGACTGTTTGCTGGATCTGGAACATAGTTGTGTGGACTCGCTGATTTAGAGTCGGAGTCTCCGTGGTACAAGTATGTTGTATTAATCATAAAGGTATATCGAAGCACTATTGGTGCTTCTGAACGCTGTCTCCAACATAACCTCGAAATCACAAGGGACATAACCTGTTTAGGTCCCTTGAGCGGACTCACCAATGTGCTAGAGTCGGGTGACATCCGAGGTCTTCGACCAAGTACTGTGCAGAACAAACCCTGTACAAATATTGACAGTGCAATGATGGAGTTGAAGTTGACCATCCCAAGAGGCACTAAGGACTCCTCTTAAGTGGTCCAAGGAACTCATCAATGACGTTAATGAAACCAAGGTACAGGGACCTCTAGGTCTGTTCTATGGAATATGTGTGTCGGCATCGACAGAGGGAGACCTACCTCTAGTCAAGGCAATGACGTTTCCTTGACGAGGAGCACAAGGGATAACCGAAAGGTGTGAAGAAAAATGTGGACTGACTCACTGAATTGGGGGGGACGGGAGGGAAGGGAAAGAACTGAAAAAACGGTAGGGGGGGAGTGGGAGACTCAAACTTCCTTTGTTCAGAGTATGATGGTAGGTTAGACCAGGTAGCAAATGAAACTTAACTAATGAGAATATGGGATCATAGCTGTAATACAGGGAATGTCACTGCAGATGGGAAATACTTGGAAGAGGTGGACACTTTTGATACTGATGGGATCCAAGGAAGACACATTGCAGAGTACTCTAAACAAAGGTGACCCAATGTGGGAATGCTGCCAAACTATGTTCTGTGGGGCGGTGTCTAGGGACACCGTTGTGGTACGATCTCGTGGATTTTTGGCGAGCCTGAGAAGGTAAATGCTCGATCGTGCTTTCAATTTTAGAGAGTTTGAAAGCATGAAGAAGACTCCAGTGGGGGATCTTTTTTGTTGGTAGTCTCCTGTTCCTGAAAAAGGACAAAAGTATACATAGGAGAGCTCACCCATCCTGTGGAGGATGAGATACTTCTTTACCGTTGGTAGTCCAATCAGGTCGGAAAAGGTTAAACCTATACTGACTGGATGGTCATTCAAATACTTTTACGAGCATGAATGAAACCAAGTTTGCTTGGAAATATTTTCTTGTTTAGAAGGCTGGAAAAGAGCTTAACAACAACCTGTGGCTGGCTTTTTCGTAAAGTGCAGCCCCTTTGCTCGAGAAAGCATAAAAGTATGCAGAGGGGAACGGTCTTGGCTTGAGTGTGCCAAGGAGGTCCTTTTCATGAAATGGTCTACATGGTCTGCAAAAGGAGGTAAATGAGACAATGTAGATGCCCTTTCCTATACTTTAATGAGTGGGAAAAGAAGCAGCTATGCTCGGTGATCTTTTCATTATTTTAAGGAGTCAAAAAAGAGCTTAAACGAAACTCCAATATGGTCAACCGATTGCGGTGGCACAGGTGGTGCCCCATATCGGGACGGTGGACAGAGGTCTAGAGGTCATTTGCGTAGTATGGACAGAGCAGAAGGCTCTCAAACACACCAATACATGCGTGGGATATATCACGGCAAAGGCCTGCTAGTCAGTGCAACAGAGGCATGCAAACCGAGGTGGCTCTTACATGCCGAATAGGTGTAAAAAAAAGAAATCATTTTGTGGGCAGTGGTACATAGGTCCGCGTAAGGTGCAGTGGAAAAGAAAACTATAAATACAAAAATAAAAGTAAAATTACATTCCTTAATGGGCGATGGCCTGAACTTGCATGAGTAGCAGTTGGGAAGTGTGATACAAGTATAGGTCCATAGACACTTGCATTGTCATGTCATGGCTCGTAAATCGAGGTGACTGGTGGGAAATGGTCCCAAAATTGATTTATTAAACATGAGACAATGGTCTCATCAGGAGATGGAAATTTGAGACTAGAGGTCTGAGAGGTGTCTCGAACTGATTTTGGGTGACTTTGGACTAGCAGCTAATGGTGCTGCCCCTGATTTTTGCTGAAAAACGTCAAAAAACAAGAAAAAGAAAATGAAGCGACTCATTGGTGATGTTTAAGTGTAAAATTTCTTGAGGTAGATCCCATTGCGGGGGTTCTCCAAGAGTTGTCCATCAAATTCAACAAAGAGGTATGCCCCCTTGCCAAGACGAAGGTCATTGGCAAGGCTGGGTGACAGAATCTGGTCTTTTATGGAAAGAATTGATTCCACACTATGGTTTAAAGGGAATGGGGTAAAACCAGAGGTGGTCTTATAGATCTGTCCATCATCACGTAAGTGGTGCCAGGATAGATCAAGTGGATCTTCCATGACCGATGATACGGAAGGGAAACTGGTGCTAAAGATCGTGTAAATGGTATTGGTTGTGGTTTTTGTGGCCTTGCCCCTAGTCTCTGTTGGAGGAAGAGGGGCAGGCCTAGGGACAGGAGGAGTCTTTGATGGACCTGGAGGTAGGTGCAACATAACCTCAATTGGATGGACATGAGTCAACACCTCCTCGGGCTTCAGAGGTAGGGTAGGTGGTTCAAGGTACCACACAGGATTTCCCAGTGTGAAATCCTGTAGATTGTGGGTTTCCAAGAAAGACTTACTCATGATCCTGGATGGTAGGAAAAGGAAAAGGAAAAGAAAAAGGAAAAGGATCGTGTTGAGTGGGAATGAACCCCACTTTTACCCTGGTAACTGAGGTTTAGGTTGCAACTGAGGTTATGGCTGTGGCTAGGGTTGCAACTGTGGATGGAGCTACAATTGTGGATGGTGCATGTCATCCCATGGGTATTCTATGGCTGTCGGAGCTTCAAGTATCTCCTCATCGTTGCTGAAGAAATGAAGAGATAGTTCTAATGGACCGTCGATGGCAGAGGAGATGAGTGGGTCGGTGGAACTGGACATCATGTAAATGGACATGGTGTCTAACAAAGGAGGTGGTGGGTGAAATTATTCAATCAAGGTGATCTCAGACTCAAGGGAATGTAGACGGAGGTTAGCGAGAGCCATTCGAAATTCGGGTAGGTCTTGGCAATGGCAGGAGTAATGTCCATACAAGCCACAAAGGGCACAAGCATGGTTTCTCCTCAATGCCTTGTTCCTAACTACTGGCGCGGTTGGGAGTTCAACCACAAGGATGTTTTCGTTCATCTCCATGGTATCCAGATGCGCACGGATCACTAGGATTTTAGGGAAATTTTGAGTTGGATGGACCTGTTGCTCACAGAGCACAAGGTGGGACTTGTCGTGGCTCTACGATGGCTTTGGTGTTCTAGCCCCTAGCCCTTTTGGGTTGGGGTGGTGCAGGTGCAGGTGCAGCAGTTGGCTTGTGTGGACCAAGTGGAGGGTGTGACTCAATCGCGATGGGTTGCACCAGGGTTAAGACCACCTAGGGCATTGGTGGTTGAGCTGGTGGATCAAGATACCACACCGGGATGCCCAATGTAAAGTTGGGTGGGCTTAAGGTGGCCATGACTAGCTTGCTCATGACACCAGTTGGGGGAAAGAGGAAGGGAATTGTATGGACTGGAGATGAGCCCAGATAACTTCCTGCGGCTGTGCGTAATGCTGCTGTTGCAGGTGACATTGCGGCTATTCTTGGTGTTGCGGCTGCGGACGATGTTGTGGTTATGGTTGGGGCTGCTGCTACGGTTGCTATTTGGGTGCAGCGGTGCTAGATGAGACCATGCATAAGTCCGCAGTTTTTTTTTGTGTCAGCAGTGGCGACACTAATGGGAAAGGAGTCGTCATGGTGGGATTGGTAAACAACCCATGGCCCACATTTAATGCTGGGGAGGCTGGTGTGTTTTCAACCATCGTATTGATTACAGGGATGACATTGGCGTGTGTGGTCACCCCTTGTGGCTCAATGCTGGTGATGGTCGGGATAACGTTGGCTGGTGCCGTTAACCCTTGGGGATCATGATAAGTGAGTTGGTCAACTGTCACAATCTTCCCTTCATGGGGGAACATCATGAGATGGAAGACAATTGATGTGACTACTCTCATGGCATACATGTAACTCCTTCTGAGGAGGAGGTTGTAGTCCAGTTGAGCGTTGACAACTTTGATCTCAATCAAGACTATATTCCCGGATAACGTGATGGGTACATGGGGGAGGATTCCTTGGGATTTAGTGGGATGTCCATCATAAGCCCGCAGAGTTGTGGAGGATGGTTGTAAAATTTTTGAACCAAGTTTTCGCCAAACCAAGGTAGACATAATGCACGTGGATGCCCCCTCAGCCACCATGCATCGATGCAAAACCAAATTCTTGATGGACACCGGGATTTGGAAGGTGATGGTTGATGGCATGTGCGGTTCTTCGTTCTCTATGTCAAAGGTTATTAACTTGGAGTCGAAGGGGTCTACTGCCCCTAGGGAGGCTAGCAAGGATTTTCGTTGCGTTGGGCACATTTTGAGTCCCTCAAGAACGGACATGGCGTTTGGCGTTTGGGCCAAATCATCCATAATGCTATAGCTGACTACAACTATAGCTGTGGCATTTTTGGCCACTATGCATATGGGGGGGCGTAGGAATGGGGGTAACTGAAGAGGTAGGTTGGCCATCTTAGATGTGGATGCTGCTGATGATTCAGCAGGTTCGGTGGTGGTACCATACTGATTTCATCTTTTTTGCAAGTTGACCTCTTCAGTCGTCATGGATAGCAGGTGGTGAACACCTATTTCGGCTATGGGAGGTTCCCCCAGAGCGTTGGGGTTGGGTTGGGGAGGGGGTGTGGTTGCCACCAATCCTTGGACTGGCAGTGGGTTTTGAAGCACCATGGGGGGAGGTCCTTGAGGTGTCGAGTTAGGTTGTGCTTGGTTTGTAGCGTTGGCAGCCTGTTGGGCCTCATTTTGAATGGCTTGCTTCACCTGACCCATGAAGGGACACTCGAATGTGTAGTGCCCATAGACCTCATGTCAAAACCCCAAATTTTTCGAAAAATTTAAAATTTTCAAAATACAGATAAATATCATAAATGCAGTTAACTAATTGTTTAATTAGTTATAATTTACTAAATTCATTATTTGAATTATCTATTGATTATGTTTATCTTGATTGAACAGTTCCTTTGTCAGTTTATTGACTTGTTTTCTCTTTGCGACCACAAGGTGGAACTGTCATGAAAATTATGGGCTTACTTAGCTTTCGAGCTAACGCAGAAGTTTTCCTTCTCTTAAAGACTTACAGGTAAGACGTTTGGGTGCTGCTTATCAAAATTCTAAAGCATTCAATTATAAGCTCGTTGCACAAAATAACTCAGTAAAGAATATAAATGTTAAACAATTTTTAAAGCTTATCAAGGTAAAATCAATAAACTGTCTTTCTTTTTAGACTCTAAGGAATGCAATTCAGTTCTATCAGTAATGGTTATAACTGCCTTCTTACTAGTAGATGTAAATTTATAGTTCTTAATGAGTACCTAACTCTGTGGTGCTTACCAAAGCTTATCATGGTTGTCGTATATACATGTCTTAAATCTTTCTTTATATGCAGGTTTAAAGAGATGGCCGAATTATCATGTTAAGATTCTATCTTAGATTATGAATCTTTACCACGCCTGTCATGTTAGATTTGATTTCTCCATGGGATAAGAAAGTAATGTGCACAAAAGAGTTTTTATGTTTTTATCTTATCTTCCAAGGCCTGGGGTTTTAAAGGAATTATATTCTATTTTCAACTAGACTATCATAGTGTTGATAATTGAATCCCTCTACACATAAATTGCTGGAAAACATGATCTATTTAAAGTTAATATATCATTATAATTTCAATGTCAAGCCCTTTAACAAATTAAGGCCAACATGCTCAAAAATACAGACTTTACTTGTTTATTGTTTAAACATTCAAGGGTGAATGAGGTTAATAAGGACAAGAAGGTTATTACCCAAAATTGGTCTTAAGAATTTCTTTCATAAACCTCAACTAGTATAACTTGGATGGAGTTATAGTTATTTTAAATAAATGATGCCATAAATGTGGTAACAATAAACCGCGCCCATAAAAGTTTATGGCTTACTTTTAAGTTAAAGATTTATGCTCTTTTATTACATCATCCCTTGTTGGTATAATATGCTACGTAGTAATCTTTCCATCCTTTCCGGGTCATATTAATTTGTTTAAACAAATAGTTGCAAACTAAAGTAGTATTCGACCTCCATAAATTTTACAAATTTCTATTATAACATTATAATGGCACACCTTTGAATAGGATTATCGTTTGAACGAATAATTTCCAAGTATAAATAAAAGGTGCAAAGTATAATGCAAGGGGTTGTCAAATAGACCCAATTCCATGATAAGTTATGGTTTAACCTTTTCCAAGAGTTATACTTGTGTGAAAGATTATGTAATATATTGTCTAATAATGAATTATATGATTCCCCATGCCGTTGATGATTTATAAGGCATAATTTTATAGTAATCATCCTTTGTTTACCATGCAACATAAATGACAGGTCGACCCTGGGCTAAAGGTTATGGTAGAACCTTCGATACAGCAAACAAATGATTGGAGGAAAATACTAGTGATGGCATGCCCGCTGGGACTATAGACTTACACCCACCATATGCAAATTATTTACTGACTAACATGGCACTATTTTGGCCATGTGTTGCACAATTAAAAGCATTGCACCGAACCCTAGTTTGTCATTAGCTCCATCGCCTTCGTCCTCCTGCCGCTCTGCTGCGATGTTCTCATCTGCACTGTTACATACGCTTACTGTTAGTAGTCTTCCTGCTTGTTTGATTCTTAGTGAGCTAGTCCCAATTGCATAGTAGAGAAGTGTTGTACCAAAGTGTTGTTGTTTGGATATATGCCAGCGGTTCTTCCTTCAGGGTTTCGCTGTCATAGCTAGCTTGAACCTGAACCCTTTGACTGTAAACATCCCCCTTCTTCTTTGGCCTGGCACTACGAGTTGTGGTCCCTCATTTCAGAGTGTTGTAGCATAAGTTTTCGCAGTGCACTGAGTTTTGTTTTGGGTTGAGAAACATTATGGCTCTAGGGTTTATACCTTGTCGGGCTGGTGACTGAAACTCTCTGCTGTCATTAGTCGATGCTATGTAGTAACACCATCTGCCTTGCAGTTGATGAAAGGCCTACTCCTACTCGTGCTGGTGGTAGCGCTTCTTCTCGTAGGAGGTTATATTTCGATGAAACTTTGAGGTAAGCAACACCAGTTTACAGTTTTGATTTTCATTACATAGCTGTTTATTATTTATTAATTTGATTTCAGTACAAGATATTAACAAAAATATGTGTGATGAAACCCAGGTATGAACCTGTCTCTCTCTACAAAGCTGGTGCGAGGCTGTGGCGACTTGCTGGTTTACGGTAAGCCCTGGATATCCATGGCAAATCCTCCTTTTTTGGTCCCTTATGGGATAGTTGTGGGTTGGTCTCCGTGGCCTGGAACCCTTGCGGTTTTGGCTTACCCTGTTACTTGGTTTGTTATTTTTAGTGGATTATGAGACCTTTGCGTTATGCAAGCTTATTAGGCTCCGGCCGCGACTGTAAAAGTTGGTTTTTATTACGGTTATTGTATATATGTACATGTAAATGATAAAAATGTTGTAAAGGCCTCGCTCTGTAAATTTTGTTGAAGCTGTGAGCTCATACTCTGTATTAGACTCTTTCAGTTTTGTTTAACTCTGTTGTATATTTAAATGTTAATAGGGTTTGACCCTAACTCGAAAAATATATAATGAGTATATACTGTTTCTTTTGAGAAAAGAACATCTTTTAATTATAAATGTGCTTCTGTAATTTATTGGGTTATTACTTAAGTTGTATACTATTCGGTTAACTCGGTAATTCGAGCATACTGTTACTCTATTGATTTACATTCCCGCGTGTTAATGCAATGAGTTTTTACCCTGTATTATTATTAAATTTTCAATTGCTAGGGTTTTCTGTACATGGTTTTTATATTAGATTACTTCATTATAAAAGAATTTATAAAAGTCGTTAAATAACTTTTAACCTTCATAATAGAAGGTCTTTATGTTTTAGTACTTATGTAACTATCAGTTACAACCTTTAAGTACAGAATTCATATTTTATATACTGTTCACTATTATAGAATGAGAACATTTCTTTATTGACATATTAATATTGTTACTATAAATATACACATTGTTTATGTATTTAGTTTGTTTATAGATATAAAATAATAAAATGCTTTGTCATTTTAATCCTATACCATCTGTACTAAATATTTTATGTGCGGTCCCTTCAGTATTCTGTATTAACCTAATTAGATTATAAGCTAGTATTTCATAATATAACAGGAAGAATAATACTATCTATCTATTGATCTGTAAACTATATGTTAGTATTTGTTTAAGTTTCTAGAAGGTAAAATAGTAGTTAAATAATTTAGTTAGATAAAAAGAAGAAGTTATTTACATCGCAGTGTAATTAAAATCTTACATCCATTAGTTTTGACTCTAGAAGTAAATCTAAAATAAAACAGTCTAACCTCCCTCACAGGGTGAATATTATGAAAGAAGGATACAGTAATTCTTTATTCTATACAGAAAGAAGTAAACTGTAGAAATATATGGTATTCTAAAAGAAATAACCTGATACTACATATTCAAGTAGATAAAAAGGTTTTAAAAATAATACTGTAAAAGGAACTGTTCATTTACTAAATATACTACTGATAGTAAAAAGATATAACTTCTTTCTTTGATTCTAAATCTGGTATTCATATTCTAGGTGTCTAACCTTAATCCTTCTCCATACACAGAATGCTATCTCTTCTAATAGTAAAATAAAAAAATAAACCATCTCTTAATCAAACTAACATTTTATTCTATAGTTACATCCTACATCTTTCATCTAACTTTACCACCTGTGATGGAGTACGATCTGGATCACTCCATATGAGGAAAAACACAGGTAGGGTTTGTCTTTTATTTAACATAATTTCATTACTACACAAACTGAGTTATCCTATCCTCCAAGCTTCTACTTCATAAACTATAAATGCATCATTCATTCATACATAGATAATATACAAAAAATAATAAATAACAGAACCTGTTCTTTGAGCTTGGATGACAACAGCAATGGGAGGCCGTTCCTCCCTACCAACTCCTGGAGAGCGCTCAAACATCGACTCCTCAGGACCCCCAAGCTTTCTCTAGTCTCCCTGGCTGGAACTAGGTGCAACAATAATCAAGTACCAGTCGTCAGACTCAATACCAATCCTGAACTTATCAGTAAATTCTCTCAGCTAGCAAGCTGTATCATACCAAGTCACTGCAGATTATCTCTCAAAACACCTTCCTCACAGTTTTCCCTTTTTTCCCAATGAATTACTTGAAGTGCATTCCCCCTGAATGATTCTTCTCTTGGAAAATATCTAAGCAGCCTTAGCTCTCTACATTGGGTACTTTTAAAAGATTGCCTAGGTCTTTTTGGGTTAGTTGTCATTTATTGAGCCACCTGCTCTGATCCCACTTTCTTGGGGGATCATGACCCCAGATGTAGGGAAGTTGCCACCTGCAACCTAGGAAGTGTTTGAGGATGTGGCCACTTGTCTTTTTCTCTCCACCTAGTTCCTTCCACCAGTTTGACCAGTAACACTCTTATTAACAGCTCTCCCAAGCTGTTGTCTCCACTTTTTATTTATTAATAATAAAATATTCAGAATTACATTCCACTTCTTTTGACTCTACTGAGTCGTCCGTGCCTACTTAGCATTAAATTTAACATAATGTCTTAGGAAATAAAATTAAAACAATTAACATTATTTTACAAAATTGGGGTATGTGACACCTGATAGAGTGTGCATCATTGGTTTGTGCGCAACGGGGAAATGCGTCTTGGTGCATTTAGTCGTGGGGTGTTCTGGGCTGGCCGGTTTTTTGCGGCGTTGTTGGGAGGGTTCAGTTGTTGACCGCCTTCCTATAGTTGGTTATTTCCTTGGTTGTGGGGCCAGTTGTTCTAGCTTTCCCTTGTTGATTGTTGGGGGCAGGCTGGTTGGGATGGTTTTGCTATGTGAACACTTGTCCCAACAGAGTGGGTGGAGTGGGGGCGGGGGCTTGAACTGGTTGCACTGGCAGTGCATAGTATATTTGTGGGGGTGGTGGTGCCACAAATGTGGGCATTTTCCCCACATACTACTGTGTTTCCCAAGCCATGGCTTGAGCTTGCTGCGGTGGCGTAGGTTGTGCATAGGAAGTTGCTCCGGACTGGGACATCATTCTAGCATAGTCCAGAGCTTGGTTTTGGTAAGAAACATTAGCAGTGTTGTTTGGTTTTGGTGTAACAGCAGGTGGTGTTGGTCAAGGTTGTGGTTGTTGGGAGACCGATCCTATGATGCCGTCTGCAGCATGGGATGCCCCCGATGCATCACGGTATGAGGTACTTGGACGGGGGGTGTCTGGAATGATATTATATAGGTATCCAGACTGAGCATAGATAAGGTCAAATTGTTGGGCCTTCAATATGGCCTCTTCTTCAGATTGGGGATGTTTGGATGCGACATCCTTTACTATGGGTGGGAGCAAGGTCTTAAAGAACCAATCCAAGAAGATACTATCATCAAATTGGATTTTGCATAGGCTACGGCATTGCCACCACTCATGGATATGGTAAGTTATGTGAGTGGTAGTGCTTTGATGGCAGGATAACAGGATCTCCATCCCCTCATCATATCTGACGGGGAGTTGGAAATACTGTAGGAACATGAAGGCTAGAGATTTGAAGTCTGGGTACTTGGCTTATGGCAGCTCAATGTACCATTTGGCCGTAGCACCTGTAAGGGTGCGTTGGAACAGCCTCAGGATGATGGAATCATCTACGATGCTGTTGGATGAGCACCATAGATGGAATGTCATTATGTGGTTTTGGGGACATTCCCCGGCTTTGCCTTCAAACTTGGGGATGTCTGATGGCAGCTTAGTTGGCATGGGTGGCCAAAAATCTTGGTGGCAAATGGGGTCATTTGTTAATCTGGCCAAGTCAGGCAAGTTGAGATGAGCTATGAAGGGCAAATATGATCCCAAATTAATGTGGGATGGGGCTGGGATGGTGGTGGGGTTTGCAGGTGCATAGTGCATTTGCACAGCAAGGTGTGCTTGCAGTGGCACCATTGCAGATGGGCCAATGCCCCCAAGTGTTGTGGGTGTGATGGTATGAGTGGCAGGGAAATTGCCCCCATGTATGACAATAGGGGCAATGTAATTGGATGGTCCATTGCCCCCCTGTGTGGCAGGAGGGACAGTGTGTGTGTAGGTGCCACTGCCCCCATGTGTTGCAAGTGAGCCATCTTGGCTAGTCACTATAGGTGGTGGCAGTTGACTAATGATAGTCTGCATGACTATGCTTGGGCCACTTGCTAGGTTGTGGGTGACAGGTTGTGATGTGGACATGGGTCCACTTGCTAAGGTTAGGTCGAAAAATGGATCCAGATTTGCACTAGCCAAGGGGCTTGATGGTGCAGTATGGAGGTCTGGTTCAGAATGATATGGGTTTGAATCAAAATCAGAGGCTGTGTGGCCCTCTGATGGTGTGGGAGATTGCTGAGAGCGGCTTCGACGGTGTCAATTGAGTGTTCCAAATGGTGGTAGTTCACCTCTTAGGCGTGAGGAATATTGTGGAGGATCAATTGTGTTAAGTTTTATCAAACTGACGAGAATGATATTTGGACCCCAATTTCAGTGGTTTCCTATTAGCTGAAGGTGGTCACTAGGCCACCAAGACTGCCAGAAGACAGCACTTTGCTTGTTCCTCATAGGTGTTTCTACTTAATCAGAAGGGGTCATTTCCCATTTCACTTGGCAATTCCTCTTAGTGGCCAACTACTTTGGGGTTCCTATGGTACTCCTCACAATGTGTTTCTGGGAAGATCCCAAGTACTTCCCATAGTTGAAGTAGTCAGGGACTTCTGTCCTCAAATACTATAGATTGGTTTGTACTTAGTGTAAATTAGTAAATTTTAAGGCTCACTCAGCGTCATGAACTAAGTTGGGTTAATTAATTGGTATGGTGTATTTGTTTGTTTTTTTTTCTGGTACTTGGTTGCTGCAAATGGTTTATGAATTCATCATGGTAGAGTCCATATGGTTGTGTATGCATGCATTGAATAATGAACAGAGATTGTGAACAAATACAGTGATTAACCCTAAATGTTTGCTTTCCTAACTACATGTCTACCTCTCACTGATATTCCTCTTCAACAAAGAGAAGGTGCTAGGATCTCAACACAATGGGACTAAGCCCACCCGTAGATCCTCAGGTCACCTCCTGAATGCAAGGTTGTTCAATAGGGAGGATGCTTAGCATCGTGAGAATCCCTCCTTCTCTACCCCCTCTACCTTCCAGGTCACTCGATTTTAATGGGTTGGAACAATATAGTGGAGTGCCTAGATCTATACGAGCTTTCCCTTCGTCGTATCCCAGAATACCCCGGAGGCTGATGATTGTGTAGAGGAGGAAGGGGAAGTAAGATGGTTGATTTTATCTTGATTTTAGTTAGGCTAGGTTTATTTTATTAATCCATTAGAATTTACTTGACATTTACACATTGTTCATGAAATAAATTGCTGAAAATAAAAACAGAAATTAAAATTAACTTGCAGTGGTGGACAGAGGCAGCTGGGCCACACTAATAGTCATCAAAAACTGAAATTTAACTGTTATTAAACTAAAATTAAAGTTCTGTTTGACAGGCTGCACATTTCTAACCAAATCTGGTGAGGGGGCCATGAGATTTTTTCAGAAATGGGCGAGGGGGTCACACAGAATGTAGAAACAACCATGGATTGAGTTTCTAGGCTGAAGTTGCACTTATCGGGGGATTAAGTGCACCCTGGGCACACCTCTTTGCTCATTAAGTGCGCCCTAGTCTCACCTTTTGCCCTGATATGAGCGCCTTGCTTCGGATTGGGGTTTTTTTGTGAGACAGAGTTAGATCTGGCCGACAGTAACTGGTACTGTGGTCAACCTGACTTGGTTTGGCCTAGCAGATGCTTCGAGAGTACTTAAAATAGGAAATAAACAGAATCTAACATGGATTTAACATGAAATTTTTGAAAAACTGGGGTAAAATTTCAAAAACTTGAAAAATTAAAAATTTGGCCCAGGGATCCTGTGGGATCGACCTGGTATGGTCGCCAGTTCTGTAGCAAGGATTTCTCCCTACTACAGGGGCAGGAATGGCTCCCTTCTGCCTATAGGGTAGAAGGGTAGGTTCCTACTAGTTGGTAAATGCAGAAAATTGAAACGGAAATGTAAATAACAGTAAACTAAACTAAGGCTAAACTAATGACAGAAAGAAGAAGAAGAAAATGGCAAGATTGAACCCCTCTGCACACAATGGGTTAGGGTTCCACCTCCAAAACCTGCAAATAAATCCTAAGCTACAGTGGAAAAACCTGCAAAACAATGTTAAGCAAAACCTTCTCTAGTGGGAATGGGCCACCATGCCCTAGCTTGTGGAAGCACCTCTCTTGATTGGGGAGCAGTGGATCAATGGAAATGGAGATGGAGGAGAGTGAGTGTGGGTGGTTTGAGAGGAAAAGGTCTCAAAGCATCCACGGGCAGCATAACAATAGGAAATGGGAGAGGTGTTTTGAGAGTGACCCCTCACCCTCCTTTTATAGCTTTTCCAAGTGGTTTTAGGGTTTTAATCCCTTGTTCACTGTTTTGACCCCTTTTTTGGGATTTTAGCCCCTTCCGCCCTAACTTTAGCCCCTTTTAGGTTGTTAGCCCCTTTTTTAGGGCTTTAGCTCCTAGGAGGCTATTTTGGTATCCTTTTTGGAGTTTTAGCCCTTTTTCTTCATCCTTAGGCTATTTTGGAGGTGTGGGGGTCTAATGGAGGGTCTAGTGGAGTGATATGAGGGTTGTGAGATGGTGTCCTTGGGTGGTGTAGGGCATTGAGAGCTATGTGGGGGATTTTTGGGTTAACATGTATATTCTAATATAACCCCTTTTCAGGTTAGTGCTTATTCTTCCTTTGCAAGAATGGCGATGGGAGTAGGGAAAGTAGGGCAAGGTTTAGAGTATCAACGAAGAAGAATGAACCTTGCAACAAATGAACCTTTATTCACCAACTGTACTAGATATTTTCTTGGAACTCTTGATTATATTTTCTATACAGGTAATTCCAGTGGATATTTTAATTACATTTGGTTTCGCATATATATTTTGATGGTAATGTCAAGTGCATGGTGTTGAAGAGAGTCATCGGATGTGCCAAGGGTTATTTTATAAATCATTTCATTTTGGTTCTAAAATTTGTGGGAAATGCTTAGATTTTATTTTACAAACTGAACGATGTTTGTTATATTCATTTCTTCACATGTGGATGCTAGATATTGGCACTGGTGGGCATTTTTCACATGGTATTAAGTTGATCAGAGTGATAATAGTGGTGTAGTGCCTTATATGACACATTAATTGATTCATTAGTCATTAACAAAAATATTTTCATTGCAACAGACTCACTTATGGTGGAGTCTCTGCTAGAGATTTTGGATGAGGAGAGCCTACGTAAAGACGCATGTCTTCCTTATCTTGAGTGGTCATATGCTCATATTGCACTTTTGGAAGAATTCCAATGCAGGCCTAGGGGTTGGCGCTAGCATAACAATGATGACAGTAATGATGGTCCATTGCCTTCCACAAGAAGAACATATGCATTTATTTTATCATTTTCGAGGATTTGAGTGAGTTGTAACTTCATCCATGTCCACAACCACATGTTCAATGTTTTCTATTTGTATTCTACATTTCTCCTTTTATCTCTTCTTTGGCATTTTGTTATGGTGAAGATGGTAGCTTGTAACATGAAGAATTTCTAGCTACATTTTGCTTGCATGTTTTAGATCCCTATAAAATGCAAGGAAATACTGTATGTGTACATGATATTATAATAGAGGATGGGGTTCAAGAAAGATTCCATTGGTAATGTAGTGGCAATAAGAGATGGTCAAATTTATCTGCATGTATGGCATAAGCATTTGTTGTACAGGAAACATTTATCAATGGAAGAAAATTGAGAGTTTCTCTGAGGTGGTGCTATCTATTTTTTATTTATTTCTATACAATGCATATTTGAAGTAGGCTACCTTTTAATCGTCATATTCAGACATTTCTTAACTGTTTATTGACATATTTAAACCATTAGCTGCATTAGCTACAATTTAGTATTTCCTCAATCGATCTTGCTTAGATTTCCCTTTTTTGAGCCTTACAACTTGGATAGGAAATTTATTTAAATCCCTATTATTGAAATGCATCATCTATGACGTACTAATTTGTAAATTCTTGGTTTTTTATTTCCTATATTGTCCAAAGTTTTTTTATGCTAGGAGTATTTTGTTCAAGGTAATGCAAATAAAAGCTTCTCTAGTGTTGTTAGAATAATTTTCATAAAATTAGTCTTTGCATATCTTGCAATGTATTCTATAATATTAATTATTAGCATGAGATCATTAGCCATTACAAGGGTGAGTTTTATTCACCTTTCATAAAGAATTACATTAAATGTTGGGAAGTTGTTCTATAAATAGATTTTAGTTTGTGACTTTATGGGGTTTGTAAACTTGACCAAATTGTTTGGCACAGAATTAGAAATCTCATCATTTGAACAAGAAATGATCCAATTTTGTACCTGGTATAGAGTTTTTTGTCAGTTTTTATATTATGTGCTCTTGTTTTGGGTCCTTATGCATTCATATAACATTGTTTGTGTATTGGTCCCATTTCTAGGAAGGAACCTCTTTTAATCTTTGTCCTTTTGGGGGATTGCAACAAAATGTTCTATGAGTGTAGACTAAGGTATTTTCCTTCTCTCATCCCAACACATTTTTCTTCAGTAAATTGAGGAAATAAAAAGTGCACCAATTCCTCTAATAAGATGAGGAACTAGCTACTTGTGAGAGTAACTATATGGAAAAATATACCTATGTGAATCATTTGTATCATGATGCCACCACTAATCAATTACATGTTTGTTCTAATTCCTATATCTCTAAGTGGCATGTGACCCAAACATACCTCACTGACATGATTTTTAGACAAACTGATAAACTATGTTAGATGCCTCCTCTATAGACAACATTTATAAATCCTTTCAGGATCTTTCTATCCTGGGAAGGGGGTCTCCTATTTAAAATAGGATCATACCATTATTATAAATTGCATAAGATTACATATGAAGTGGGGTTTTCAAATTATTTCTTCACCCATGTATATATGTTTTCAATTGTGGTCATAGGATATGATCACTCCTACTTGTGATGGATTATGGGCATAGGATATGAACTGTACCTATCCATACTGCACAAGAAATTGGTGAAATTTGTACTACTTATGAATTTCCATAAAGAAGAGGACAATATGGAAAAATATTTCTACTATGGTAAACATAAATTAAACTAGGATAATACTACATTTCTTGTTAATAATCCCATACACATCTATCTTCCTATGACGGTATAATCTTCTCGAAGCAAGCCATCTTTAAAATACTGTGAACAAGAGAAACATGGATAATGGTTGCTGCAAATGTCGAGATATCATTCAACACTAAATATGAATATTGGGCCCCCTTTGTATAATGTGACACAAATATAGAAGGGTTAATAAAGGTTTGCAATGTGCATCACACTCTTTTGATCTATCTGGTTTGTTCATGTTGTGTTCCAAAACTTGCAAAGAAGAGGAAGGAGTATTGATCAACTACTCTCGTTTTTAGGTGTCAGACAATCTTCTTTATGATGCAAACAACAATTTAGAAAAATTTATATTTTGTTCTCATACTCTGAAGAAAAAGGTATGATTATCTTATCTAGTTTCTTGGTTAACTTGGTTTCTTTAAATTGCCTTATGTCTCTATAGCCGATGTCAAGTTTAGAATTTAATCTATGAACATTTATTGGAATATTTATGTCATTCTTACATTGAATTCTTGCTCTCTTGGTTTTATTATATATCCAACGATACTTTGAGGAGCTACCACCTGCATCAATCGTTTTTCCCATGTTGATTTTAAACTCTTTAATCCCCCTACGTTCAACAACCTAGGATTTCTATTTTTACCTTTTAATACATCATGAGCATATGCTTAAGATGTATAATAGTCAACAAGAATCTCTCATGTGCAATAACCATACAATATTAGTATCCCATCCTATATTTATAACTAGGATGTTTCCTAAAACCCAAATATTGACTCCTACATTTTGATAAATGTGGGAAATCATTCAAGAAGATATTTGAATCTACAACAAATAAATGTAAAGTTAAAAGAATGTAGAAAATAATAGGGAGCAATTTTATAGTTAAATTCATGTATGGTTATAAAGGGTTTATCCTTTCCAAAGCTTATATTTTAATACCTTTAAATTTGAAACCACATTCAAAATTAGGTCTAGGACTGTGGATATATATGAGTATAGAAATTAAGGAAGGAAGGTCTAAACCACATTGTTTTCTTCTTTTTTTCCATTTATAATTTTATTGCATGTGCTTGACTAATTCCGTTGTACATCTATGAGACTCTGCATCCAATAGATAGGTAGAGTAAATTACTACTTTCATGTTTTCAATTTCTTTTCATTTTGTTTAAACAATGGAATTCCAAGTGGGAACTTTGGACAAAGTTGAACAGTTGTGGGAGATTTGCTAGTTCTCTCTTGAGGTATAAATGATAGTGGGATTGACATAGTCTATCATTAACTTTTATTTTATTTTATTTATATATCAATCCGATCATGGTTTCTTTCCTTGATTGCAGTTTAGTGGTTGTTTAAGTCACCTCTTAATAAAATCATCACATAAGTATTCATACTTCTTGTCAGCAAGAAAAATTGAAGGCATTGTTACTAATATTTCATCTCATTTCATTTCCATTTATCTAGTGGCTAAGAGTACTTAGAGTTAATGCCCATTCTTCTTGATATGAAATGGAATTAGTTGTATATTTCTTTTTACTATTCTATATACATTTTGGGTGATGAGTTGCTCCATTTGCTCATCCTTTGCTTCTATATAAACTAAAATTCTCCTTTCCATGACATCATCCACCACTATCTTCAAGTTACTCATGATTTTTCAGTCAAATTCATATATCTTGGCATGACTCTAGATGACTCGGTAGATAGTTTAACATTAGATGCATGCTTGTCATTCCTATAAATTTCTTGGATTTTTTCATTTTGCATCATTCAAGCATACAAAATAATGATTATCAAGTTACTATAGATACATAATGGATTACCTTGTAATATTCCTTCAAGTCTTTCAAATGCATTTATTAAGTGCAAGAGGGACTTGAAGGACTAGTACAGGGTAAGCCATTATGGATCTATAGCAACTTGATAGTCATTATTGTGTATGCTTGAATGATGCAAAATTTGTTTGAATGTCATCATTATCAAGCAA
The DNA here is from genome assembly GCA_001517045.1 of Pseudotsuga menziesii. Classification (NCBI taxonomy): domain Eukaryota; kingdom Viridiplantae; phylum Streptophyta; class Pinopsida; order Pinales; family Pinaceae; genus Pseudotsuga; species Pseudotsuga menziesii. The sequence continues at coordinate 190,755 of LPNX010112098.1, read as the reverse complement.
TAACAACTTCTTAAAGGGTGCTAGCTCAATGGTAGAGGACTTACCTAATTATAGGCAAGAGGTTGGTGGTTCGATTCCTCCCTGCCCTATCATAAATTTGTGACTACAAAAATGACTAAATTCACATATATACGACTATTAGTAGTTGATTTCCTGTATATTAGTCATATTTAGCTTAGTCATTAATATGTTATCATCTAGTAGTTTATTTAGTCGTATATTTGGTCATTAATTAATGCAATCAGTGACTAATCAATGACTAAATCAATGACTAAATCCGTGACTAAATCAATGACTAAATCGTTCAATATCAATGACTAATAACTCAAGCTAGTAATGACTAAGTGAAATATGACTAAGTTAGTCAAGCTATAACATAGTGGAAATTAGATACTATTAGTCATCAACTCAAAAATAGTCATTTATAGCCTAATTTTAGTCATTTTTTTAGTGATTAATTTCTCATTTTGTACTAGTGTACCCACGACCATTCAACCTACACAAACATTAGAAAATACTAGCTCCATTGTATCGTAGTCAGACCTCCTTTCATGCTATACACATAACCTTTTGGCCTCTTTCGGCCCTGAGGTCTTTGCAAGAGCATACGCACTTAACCCCCCACATTAGTTGCTAAATGCCCAATTCCTTGAAGCTACAATGAATCAGTTCAACTTTGAAGAAATGATAAAATATTGGATGGACATCACTGTAGAGTTCATCCCTAAAGCTGATCAATCTTATCCCGTCTCTTATTTTAAGGAGCCATTCTCTCTGCTAGCTGCCATGCTTTGCAGGTTGTATGGGTTACCCAATTGCACCGTGTTCAAATCAGGATGGGCACCCAGTTAGGATTTGTAATCCTCCCTTGTACAAACTATCTATTATATTATTTTTTCCTAACTTAGGAGTCATTTAGTTATTATTGGGTCCACTAGTATCATTGGGTCCACTTGGCCTAATGGGGCCACATGTACCAATCACTAGAGTCTGGGGAACATAGATTGAGGATATATGGAACTGATTGCACATTCATGCATTAGTTTATGCGCCTACTAGACCAAACCCTACATTTTAGGATCCACTGGGAGTGTCGGCACCAACCTCCTTCAATTTTTAGTAGTCGGTGACTAGTCAAGTTTAGTTATGCTTCAGTTACATTTAGTTAGTGGCAGTTATGCATGGATACATGTGGGAAGTTTCTTATTCTCACCTAGTTCTAACCTACCACTGTAGTTAGACTTTTTTGATTGATTGTAACTAATTAAGAGACTGGATTAGACATCTGGAGTTAGCCTATTGAACTCCGATAGTGATTTAGACACTTCTAGTTAGCCATGCAGTTGGATTCAGTTGGTGGTTTGAACCATATCCACATGAGTCGGATTCTCCTTTATGTAACACCATTGTATACTGCTGGAATTAATGTAGTTTATACTATAATTAGACTGAGAAATTGTTGTCTGTTTCCTTCCAGATTTGTTTTGTTCAGTGGGTATTATTCATTCCTTTTCACTGCAAATAATTAAAATCTAATGGCACTCATTGCCTAAATATCAATGGCACATTAATTCTAATATGGTATCAGATCCTCCTCACGAAAGCTTCAAGTCTATTTACTCTCCATTGTACACCAGAAGCAATTGGGTTTCCACATAAGTCCCACAAAGAGTGCCTTTCTTCCTTTGAATTCATCCAGGGTGGCAGTGCGGGTGTGGTGGACACTGAAAAAAGTGTACATGTCAAGAGGGAAGGCTTGATTCTAACATAGTGTGAATTGGTTTTGTCTTTGCAGTGAATTATTACAGGTGTTATGTAGGTTAATTGGAGATATTGTCTGATCAGAAGGAGAATTGATGGATTCTCAATCTTCACACCCCAGATCCTAGCACCCTTCAACTATGTTGATTGGAGGGAAGATATGCAAGTTTCTTTGTGCAACAAGGGCATGTTGAGGATGAAAATGGGAAGGGAGACTGAACCCCATCACCCAATTGAGAAAAATAGGTTTCTAAACTGCTTAGATGAAGCTTTTGGATTTCTATGTACTCACATATCTAGAGATCTCCTCTTACACCTTGAAGGTTTGAGGACTCCTAAAGAAGCTTGGGATAATCTTGAATTCTTTTTTGGAAAGCAAGATGAGCTTCGGGGACACATATTCGAGAATGAGCTGATAGCTTTACAGCCCAACGTTTTTGATATCATACAACAATTCTTTACAAGATTCAAGTCTCTTGCACTTCAATGTAAGCAGTGTGTAATAGAAAGAAAGGAAGAGCAACTTGTGCTCTCCATACTTAGTAAACTAGGTTCTGAGTATTATGTATTTGTCTCTACCTTCCATTCCGAAAGAGCTTCCATTCCAAATTGGAAGATGCCCTCACTTGATAGTTTTTTCGAGTCCTTAATACAGGAGTGAGAGAAGTTGGTCTAGATGGGAGTCCTCTAGACTTCCAAAAACTAAGCTCTCCTAGTGATAGACTCTACCAATGCAGAATCTAAAGGGAGGTATAAGGGGAAGGAGCCTAAAGAATCTGATTCGAATCCTAAAGAGAGCCAAAAGTATTCCGAAGGAGCTTCAATATACAAGAAGAACAAAAAGCTTGAAAATACAAAATGTCCCTATTGTATGAGGGGTTTTCATCAAGAGAACTTGTGTATGAAGAAGACGATCGACCAGTTGTATGCCCTCCTTGAACAAAACAACATTGCTCTTCCACATGGAGAAAAGAAATCTAATGTTGGACCACAGATAGAAGATCATGAGAGGTGCCATGCCTTGAAGGCTGGACTTAATCAGTCGACAACATACTTGATTGATTCTAGAGCATCCAACCACATGGTTTCCTCCAAGGAATCCTTCTCTACCCTCACGCTATCAAAAGGGCTTAATATTCACAAGGGATATGACTCCCAAATTCAAGCAGCAGGAATAGGTTTAGTTAAAATCCATCATGGTGAGTTCAAAAATGTTCTCTATGTGCCCTCCCTTACATCTAATTTGTTGTATGTTTCTCAAATGACCTATACATGCTCTCCCAAGAGAGTTACATTTGAATCATATTCAGTTGAGATCACAGAAAAAGATATTGGAAGACTCATAGCGAAAGGTAATGCTAATGATACTACTAAAGCTTATGATTTCTCAAATTTTTTTCATGTCTCTCCTCCTACATATTTATTGAATCATGCTAACAACACCAGTAAGATATGGCATGAGAGATTTGGGCATCTCAATTTCAAATATCTCCAACAACTCCACAATGATAAAATGGTTGAAGGTTTGCTTCTCATCCAAACTTCTAATGGAGTATGTCCTCGTTTCTTAGTAGGTAAGCATCCAAAGAAGAGGTACGAAGTTGGGAAGGTGCATAGGGATTAATCTATACTTTATTTTATACATAGTGATGTGGAAGGACCAATTCCCACAACATCCATTAATGGTTATAGGTATTTCCTCATTTTAATTGATGATTGTTCTAGGTTTTGTTGGATATAATTTATGAAACAAAAATTATAAGTATTTGAATTTTTTTAAGTTTTTAAAGCTATGGTTGAGAATAGTTTCAGGAAAAATATCAAGTCCATAAGATATGATAAAAGAGGAGAGTACATTAAAATAGAGTTCCAGCATTACTGTGAATCTGATGGGATTCAAATGGAACACATCGTTCCATACACACCACATCATAATGGTGTGGTTGAGAGGAAAAACAGATCATTGAGGGAGACGGAAACATGTCTTATCCATGCCAATAATATTCCTCCTTATCTTTGGGCAGAAGTTGTAAACTGTGCTTCATACTTGCAGAATAGAGTGCCTCATAAATCATTGGTTGGGGCCACTCCATTCGAAGCACTACATGGTAATAATCCCAATGTCTCTCACTTGAAAGTTTTTTGTTCCAAATCTTGGGCCAGAATACCCCTTGATAAGAGAAAGGCCTCCAAGCCCAAAGTAGTGAATGCATTATGCTGGGATATGCAGATGATGCAATAGAATACAATTTGATGGAGGTTGCAACTAGGAAATGCTTCATTAATCGGAGTGTTCAGTTTGAAGAAGATTAGTTGTTTGATGCACCACCATTCAAAGCACAAGAAGTTATAACCACTCTTCCACCACTTTTTGATGATGATGACTTGTTACATGTTTCAGATATAGATGAAGAGGTTCAATATCAGCACGATCTTGGTATTGAGGCTAAATCTCATGAGAATCTAGATCCAAATCCAGCAACCATTCCAAACCAAAGGCCTAAGCCTAGATGAGCTCAAAATCTCATTATTGTAGCTGGGGATGGTGCTGGGAATCCAAAAGACAAAAGGAGAACTAGGTCCCACTATTAGAATGAGCATTTTTCTCTCTGTCACATAGATTCTCTCCCTACAGAGTGGTGCAACAAAGTTACAAGAAATTTTTACATGGTGATAGTGAATGATCAACCACCTGTCCCACAGAAGATGAAAATTGATCATTCTCCACTTCTTCCGTACAGAAGAAAAACACACAACATCCATCAGTTCCAAAGGACATTGAGAGGTTCACATGCATAACTTCAGGATGATGCTGCATAGAAGAACCATACTGTTGCATAGAAGCTGCAATTTGAAACATATTTTTTGACAAGTTATTTTCTAAGGAGGAAAATTCTTTTCTTCTAAAGATAGCTTGTATTTTCATGTTCCTACTTATTTGAGTGGGGGGGTTTCCCATGAGGTTTTCCCCTATTTCCTCGATTTATTAAGCATCATTTTTTTTAATCTTTTAGATTGTATATGGGTGAATTTTGGCCTTATTGCCAGGGCCCATAGTTTTCCAAGTTAGGATTCAGGGGGGGTGTTAGGATTTATAATCCTCCCTTATCCAAACTGTCTATTAGATTATATTTTCCTAACTTAGGAGTCATTTAGTTATTATTGGGTACACTAGTACCATTGGCTCCCCTTGGAATAATGGGGCCACATGTACCAATCTCTAGAGTGTGGGGAACACAGATTGAGACTGTATGCAACTGATTTCAAATTCATGCATCAGTTTATGTGCCTCCTAGACCAATCCTTACATTTTAGGAGCCAATGGAAGTGCCGACACCAACCTCCTTCAGTTGTTAGCAGTTGGTGACTAGTCAAGCTTAGTTATGCTTCAGTTACATTCAGTTAGATATCCTCCAGTTTAGTTAGCACCAGTTAAGCATGGATGCATCTGGGAAGGCACCTATTCTCACCTACTTCTCACCTACCTCTGCAATTAGACTAGTTTGATTGATTTTAACTAATTGAAAGACTGGATTAGACATTTGGAGTTAGCCTGTTGAACTCTGATAATGATTTAGACACTTCTAGTTAGCCATGCAGTTAGATTGAGTTGGTGATTCGAATCCTATCCACATGATTCAAATTATCCTTTATGTAACACCATTGCATACTGCTAGAATTAATGAAGTTTATACTATAATTATACTAAGAAATTATACAGTCTCTTTCCTGTGAGATTTCTTTTGTTCAGTGGTTATTATTCATTCATTTTCACTACAAGTAATTAAAATCTAATGGAACTCATTACCTAAATATCAATGGCACATTAATTATAATATGCCCCTTGCTCATTATGTCGTGACTACAGGTCAATACTTCAATGGGACACAAATTCTATCAGTGGTTTTGAAGGAGGATATTGAGAAATTGCAAAAGAACTCGACGTCTAGGAAGCATGATTTTTACCTTTCATGGTATGTAATGGAAATTTGTTGTGCGACATCTCCATTACTGGACATGGGATGGAATTGGACGAGAACTTTCCGGATCTAGTCCACATATATTGTTCAACAGTATGGGAGGACAACTGTGTTCCCCATATTTATGACATTTATGACCAATTCATTGGGTCAATTTATCAGAATATTTTCAAAGGGGATGCCCCCACTTTCTCAAACAGAGTGAAAGCACTGATCTCTATTATGGTACATTGGTACGTGAGATAATATTTCTTCTACATCCAAATTTTGGGCAAGAAAAATGTACATATGCTTCCCAGGATAGTGTCGGACAAGATGGTCCTTCAATTTATATCTTTCCATACGGTTGTTGATGGGTTCTTCCAAAAACTCTCAGCATCCAAAAGGAAATGTTGGCCCAAGTTCCCATTTAATTTGGGATTCTTAACCCTACAGAAATACACACATGTTTCCATTCTTGGCAAGGAAATTACCACAATGAACCTAGGAGAGGCACCTAAAAGGATGCATGATCCTAAGGCATTATTGGCCAGCCATTTTGTACATGAACACATGAAGATCACCTATGTCCATCGGGAAATCCATGATGATTTAATTTACAAAGGTGCAAATGAATTTTCATAAGTGGTGAGCAGGATCCCTACACCTTAGGAGAAAACTTTCATCTTCCAATATCAAAAGGTATGAAAACCATAGTGTTACACTAGAGGAAGCTCAAATTGAGAGTGGAAAAAAATGTGTAGAAGAAAACATTAGAAAAGAAGGCTAAAGAGTCATTAGAAATTTCTCCCTACACTCTTATTGAACAATCAAAGGATAAAGGTAAGTTTTTTCTTGAAGGTCCTACAAGAACACAACCTTCCTCTACTCTTTAGGCCGTCCAAAGGTCAGAGGAGACAAGAAAGTTTGAAAATAATGAGCTTGAAAGTGGAGGCACAACTAGAAATTGTTGAGACAAAACTAAAGAGACAAAGGGTGGAAAAATCCATTTCACAAGTACAAATACATGCAATAATCCATGAGCCTCCACCAAAGATAGTCCAAAGGGTAGAGTAGCTAGTTCTACAAGAACATCCAATTCTACATGTCCAGCCGATTCAACAAGTTGATCCACTACCCTTGGAAAATGTTGAGGTGCAGGACATTGAAAGTGATCTTGAGGAGGAAATATCTCCCTCCACATATGTGTGTACTATCACCATTCCCACTAGTTTACCATCAACTGTTACAACCACCTAGCCACCTGGGAATATTTTTGAGACTGTGTTTCCCCAACACACTTTTTCCAAAATCAATTTATAACACATTCTTTCTGCCACTAATGGAACACCCTCAATATTAGAACACATGCTTATTTATACCGCTTTTACACCTTACCCATTCTTTCATCAACGCTTTAGCTTCCTGCCATTTACACAAGTCCATTCACTAGCTTCACATTCTGTTAGATCTCCCATCCTTGTCACCTCCCCTAAACCTATCACATTTGTCCCCACTTCCATCATTTCACCCCCTGCCTCTATTATTTCCACACCTTCTGTTAGCACTCATATTTTACCCTCAGTTGTGAAAAGGTAAACCCCAAGGTAACCACAAAACCAAGCTTTAAGAAAGAAAGCTGGCTTCTTTCTCTCCAGAGAGGGATCTCTCAATATATTTTTCTCAGGCCAAATATATGTAAACAAAAGAGAAAATTAATATTTTTGGTAGTGAAAATAGATGTACATTGGGTATGGAGTCACAATATGGAACCGTTTCATTAACAGGGATGCTGCATGGGGAAATTTAACAAAGGCAAGGTAGAAATCTTATTACAGTCAAAATCCTTTGGTCTGGTGATTATAAAAGAAATAAAAAACAATCCATTAATGTGGGAATCTAACTGGGATGACTCCAACATTAAATTTTGATGAACAAGTCTGTGAATGTTTGAAAGTAATAGATAGAGCATATGATTATAAATTATGTGCTATTTAAAAAATAATTTCCAAACATGAAAGGGAAAAAATTATGGAAGTAAATAACAGGAAACACATGCACATGAGAAAAGAGAGTATAGAATGTAACAAATACAAAACAAGAATCTTTAAAAAAGGACAACTTTGGCTTTGCAATTTTATTAACCTCTAAAGTATGAGTTACATGCAAAATCTCACGATTCCAACCCCTTCTTCATTACAAAAACTAGTTCTTATAAAAAATCACTACATGAGCTGAATAACTAACTCCTAAAAATTGGCAATAATTTCCTTTTACATCTATCATCTACATTTCTTAACTAATAACTGCTTTTTAAAAATAAACTACAAACTCCTAATTAACCAATATTCAAATTTTGGTCTTCGACAAGTATTCAATATTTCTTCCTCAACGCAACATGCAATTTTTCTTTCCATATTTCTCCATTGTCTTCCACTGGTCGACAGTTGGCAGATCCAAATTGGCCAACTCCTTTGTCAGAACTCTCAATTCCACATGCTCCACATAAGAAAACTCTGGCAGTTGCGCACATGTGTCTCTAAAGGAAAACAACATTTCAAAATCCTCTAATAACTTATCAGTTATAGTTTTTCCTAATAAAGACTATTGCATATCATCAAATTTTATGTGGTCCAATCTACAACTGATAAGTCGATCTTGGTATTCCTTCTGAGATAAAATACTACCTTTCTCTTTCGAGAGGAGTGGAAGTACCTTGTCAAACAATGGTTTAAACATGTTAATAAATAGCTTCAATTGGTGTGTCATGATGTCAACCTTCACTTGCACTGTGTCTAAATGTTCATGCTTTCTTACAATATTCTTGGCCCATGTGATGACTGAGATTCTATCTTTGATGTTCATTGTCTTTATATCATTCTTAGTTAATCCATTCAAGAAACTTATGGTTTTGTTTGTAGTCTCTATAGGTTTCTTGTTTAATACTTCTTTTACTGCTGCAACACTTTCCCTAACTATGTCATTAACTTGGAAAGCTCCTATCCCTTGACCAACTTTGTATTATTGATTTCAAGATCATACTCCAACAGCACAACAATCTACATAGCCCTATTACCTTATGGATCTGGTTGAGTGAGGATACTCTTTACTACATTACTCAGGACATATGCAACAATATGAGAATGAAGAATATATACTCTAAAATCTTTCAAGGATTTCACCAAATCATAGGGTCTTTTCTCCATAATATCATACTTCATATCTTCATCCCTCAACACCTTGTTGAAGAAGCAATAGGTTGCTCACCATTTTGACTATTCTTCTGTAGTAGGACTCCAATAATAGTATGATTATATGCATAAGAGAATGCCATGAAACCTTTAGTAAAATCTAGACTCGCTAAAACTAGGGCTTCAATGATATCCTTTTTAATATCTTTAAAGAACTTTCTAGCATCCACTATCCATTTTATCTCATTTTCTTCCTTCAGCATATTTGTAATGTTTCTCAAAATTTTAGCAAAACTTGGGATAAATCTCCTCAGAAAATTCACCTGTCCAATAAATGACTGCACCCCTTTCTTACTTTTGGGCTCTTCAACCTTCAGAATAGAATTGAATCCTTTTGGATCAATTATAATTCCTTCTTTAGAAATAATGTGTCCTAACATATTTCCTTCTTTCAATGCAAAATTTTACTTCTTGGGATTGAGTGAGATTCCATACTTTCTGCACTTCAGAAAAACCTTCTCGAAATGATTAAGATGGTCCATGTCATACTTAGAATAAATAGTTATATCATCCATATAAACTACTACAAACTTATCATTTTCTTCAGTGAAATCAATACCCATGGCGCTTTGTAATGTGGCTCTTGCATTCATCAACCCAAAAGGCATCTTGGCATACATAAAAGTACCCCATGGTGTAGTGAAAGCAATTTTTTCTTGGTCCTCAGGAAGGAATTTTACTTGATTATATCCAAAGAAACCATCAATGGTAGAAATTCTCCCTTCTCCTACCACTTTCTGTAGATAATGGTCCATTTTGGGTAAAGGATAGTTTCCTTTTAATGATACTTTGATCAAATTCCTGAGATCTTCCCAAATTCTAAACTCACCATTATTTTTTCTAACAGGTACTAAGTTAGCTACCCACTTATAAAATATCAGAGTAACAATAATTTTAGCATTGAACATTTTCTTCACTTCCTTTTCAATCATGGGTAGCAACATTAGACTAATTCTTCTCAACTTTTGTCTAAATGGATTTTTCCCAGGTTTGATTGGAATTGTGTGTTGTATGATAGAGGTATCATACTCCTTCAAATATTCATAGCTCCAAGCGAATACATCTGTATACTTCTTCATTAAATTTATGTATTTTTCTTTTTCTTTTGCATGCAGTTTTTTGGACAGTTTCACAATTCTGGGTGATTCTTTAGTACCTATGTTCTGGTCTTCAACATCATTCTCAACAGGATGAACTTTAGGATCCTTTTCTACATCATTTTGATCAAATAATTTTTCTATGGGAATTAAACCTTTTGGAATATAATTACTTTTCAACTGGACTATATCTTTTACCCCTAACCTATTTTTCATTTTTTTCTTTTCAACATCTTCTTTTTCGGACTGTACATCATCTTGGAAGTTTTCTAAGTTCTCATTCTTTGTATCTATTTGAATATTTACAAACTCATTGGACATGTCCAAAAATATTTTAATATGCATATCATCATCAAAAACCTGCCAATACCTGGAATTGTCGGGTATAGGAGGTCTATTTACAACTTGGACTTTATACTTCTTTGGAGTATAAATGGGAGTTTTAAAATTACCAGAAGTTGTAGCTAAAGAATAAACTACTTGATTATCTATTCTAGGGACCACTCTGATTTTCTATTCTGTAAAATCATTTCCAAACATGTCCCAGACTTCATTCCTATAGGCCCTCATTCTGGGATGTTTTCTCTGGTAACTATCATTCACCTGATTCACCACAATTTTTGAATCCCCAAATGCCTCTATTCTCTTTGCTCCCAAATATTTCAAAGCTTGTAAACCCAGCAACATAGCTTCATACTCAGCCACATTATTCGTACATTCAAAATTCAGTTTATAAGAGTAAGCCTTAAAATCTATGTTTGGAGAAATAATCCAAACACTAGCACCAACCGCTTCTTTACTTGTGGACCCATCAAAATACATGGTCCACAATCCCAATCAAGCATAACATTGTGCAAAATCATATCATGAACATTCAAACTTAGATAAAAAGGAGGGACTTCCTCTTCATCTGTATTTTCAATTTTAGGTCCAAGGACAATAGTGGGAGCATCATCTGTTACTTGAAAACTATCTGGCTGATAATCACCCTGATTTTTTACCATTTTAGTGAATTTCTTTCTGTATTCGTTGTTCCTTAACAAATCATTGAATGAGATGGGAATTTTGATTTTTGACAGTTTTGATTGCATATTGAAAGATGAAACCGTTTTATCCACATCTACAAGTGTTGGTTATCTGACCTCTTTTGACTTTTCTTCTTTATTTTTTGAAACTTTTTGTACATCATTTTATTTTTGTTTTTCTGTATTATTTTGACTAGTAGAAGGTTGATTTTCATTATCTCTTAATTTACTTATAGGTACATCTCTACTTCTCAATTTCAAGTTCCTCTGGAAATCATCTATGGAATTCTGATAACCCGTCTGATACTGCTCTGAGCCCACCTCAGAAACACTATTGTCATATTCTTGAGCAAACAAATTATGCTATTCTTCAGTAAGATATATTTTTGTATCCAAACATCAAAATGGTGAATCGATTATCCATTGGATCAGTTTCTTCCTCATCATCAACATAGTTTTGTTAGGATATTTAGACACTTAGGATTTAGTTAAGATCAACTTGTGTAATATATTTGTTAGGTAAAAGTGTGTTTCTCTAGTATGCATTTGTAAATATTCTAATCCGACGGTCACGATATGTTCTAGACATAGAGTGATCTGACAGTTAAACTTCTCTTAGATCATACCTACCATTGATCTGTGGCTTAACACCTGATTGGTCTATGATCTCTATTTAAAGAGCATAGAGGGTCCTTGGCTAGTTGATCGATTATGAGAATCTCATGTAACTTTATTTCTTTTGCATAATAAATTGCTCCAAGTAGCTATTTGGCTGGGGCCATGGACCATTTCCCTCTCAAGGGTTTTAACCACGTGACAAACATCGGTGTGCTGATCTATGATCTATTTGTGTGAAGTGGTTGCTGAAGGTGTTCGGTATTTTGGGAGTACCCTGTGTACTTAAACATGGTATCAGAGTATTTATGAAGAGTCATTTTCGGTTTTGATCAAGATCTAGAACCAGTGTTGCTGAAACTTTGAAAGGGTTTCTGGTTTTGGATTTTCTATGCATTTGTGGCCCATGGGAGCTATTCCATTGCATCCAGAGCATTGTTTCCATTGGGAAATAGATTTCATTTCATCGAAAATTGTTTCTGTTTGTTCCAGAAACACCCATTTTGGCAAATCTGAAGGTATAATGTTACAGTGACGGATTTGTTTTTTTTTAATCTCTCATATTTCATCAGTTTTATTATTATATCTTTACTATTTTAGTATCAGACTATTTCCTTCCCTGGCTGCGTATGCTCTTTGCCGTGCACCTTGCGCGATTGTGGCGAATCAGAAATAGTAAGGGAAAGTTTTTTTCTTGTCTTCTCGGCTATGTATGCTCTTTGCTGTGCACCTTGTGCGATCACAACAAATCAGAAACAACAAGAAAACTTGAAAACGTAGACTTTCCGGGTAAGCTAACCAAGATCTAACCCCATTGTGTGGAAACAAAAATTGTTTTTCTTTTTCTTTTTTTTTGTGATTTGCAGAAAAAAAAGGCAAGCACGAAGAACGAGAGAGAAGAGTAAAAAAAAAAACCCTTCCTCTTTCCATTCCTTTACGTACCTTTTAAACTTAGGTCACTTGGTCCAAAGTTGCTTTATTACTTAATAAGTCTTGAGTTCAAGTCTTATTAAGCTACTTTTTAGTGCATGCAATTTCTATTTTCAAGTTACTTGATTGTAAAAGTGAACATCACTTATTCTACAAAAGTGATTCACTTAAAAGCAACTTTATTGTAAAGTGATTATCAGAGGTTGATCTTGGGAAGAGGGGGGTTCTCTTTTTAGTTGGTCAAGTTAATATATACCACGTCACTATTGGGGACATATTCAATATTTTCTTTGATCAAGCATAACTTCATCATCCCGAATCAGTTTTCATTTTTTTTTAAACCGCATATTTTTTCGATCTCTTTGCATCCAGACATTTATTTTATAGTATGGCCTCCCATTGTGATATTATACTTACAAGTTCTAATTATTTCTCATGGAAATCTCATATGGAGGATGTTCTAAGAAGTAGGGGACTTTTGAGGATAACCTCAGGGAAAGAAACAGAACCCATTGATGATTATAAGAAAATTAAATGGGCAATAGATGTGATGAAGCTTGTGGATTGATTGGGATGTCAATCTCTATTGATTTGCGATTCCACATATCTGAAATTGATAAACCTGATATAGTTTGGGAAAAGTTGGAATGAGTGTTTGGTAAACACAATGAACTTCTGGGTCATCAACTTGAGAATGAGTTGATTTCCTTGAATCCAAATGATTTTTCATGCATTCAATACTATTTATCTAAGTATAAAACTCTTATACTCTTATGTGCAGAATGCAATATTAAGAAAGAAGACAAACAATGTATTTATCATATTCTTTCCAAACTTGGACCTGCATATTTTGTTTTCGTATCTACATTCTACTCCATGAAATAATCCTTGACTGCAGCTAACTATAAAGAGCTTAGTCTTGAATCATTTTGTGATTCCTTAATTAGAGAGAAAGATAAGTTCATTCATCTTGGAATAATTAACAATGTAGATACATCTGGGAAAGCCTTATTGTCCCAACAGAAAGAAAAGTCCAAGCCTTCCAAGAAACAGAATTTTCACAATAATAAGCCAAACAACAAGGGTCCCAAACCCTCTCAGTCAGCTCCTTCTTTAAAAAATGACAAAGGATCCAAGCCAAAAGGAAAGAAGACTGAGTGTCGTTGCAATTTTTGTGGGAAACATAATCATGATGAATCTAAGTGTTTCAAGAAGATGGCAATCTTGGAAGTAGCAATGATGAAGCACCACATTAGCCTAGATTCTTTAGAATCTACCTCTCATGGACATGCACTTTGTGCTTTTGGTTACTCTTATACTGCATCTTCTTCTTGTACTTCAAATGAATGGCTCATTGATTCTGGAGCATCTTATCATATGGTTAAGGATTAAACCATCTTTTCTACTATGCATGAATGTAACACCAAGAAAATATTTGTTGGTGATGATAGATCTCTAAGTGTTGTAGGATATGGAATAGTTCCAGTAGAAAATGGTCATTTCAGTGATGTACTATGTGTTCCAAAAATTTCCTGCAATTTTTTATCAGTCTATCAAATTACTCATTCGGGTGAAGGTAAAACTGTGATGTTTACACCTCACCAAGTTGTAATCAAGGATTTTAAAAATCCTCAAAATGTCCTTGCTACTGGAACTGTTGATGATATTACCAGGTTGTACAAATTTAACAACTTTGGGTCATCACCTTTTCCTTCAGTTTTTATTGCTCATAGTGATAACTTGAGCAAACTTTGGCATGAGCAATTTGGTCACTTAAATTATTACTCATTGCAACAACTATGTAAACACAATATGGTGACTAGTCTTCTAATGGTCTCTTGCAAGGATGGTGTTTGTTTCGGTTGTGTACTCGAAAAACATCATCGAGACAATTTTGAAAAACGTGCCTCTTGGCATGCCTCGGTTCCTTTGGTGCTTGTGCATAGTGACTTGTGTGGCCCTCTTCCATCTACATCATTTTCTGGTTTCAAATATTTCTTAACTTTCATTGATGACTACTCCAGACGCACTTGGGTTTACTTCCTAAAACTTAAGAGCGAAGTATTTAACATATTCTTGGCCTACAAGGCCCTTGCTGAAAAGCAATCTGGTTATCAAATTATTAACTTAAGATATGGAAATGGAGGAGAATATGTTAACAACAAGTTCACTACTTTCTACACTGAACAAGGAATCCAACAACAACACATTGTTCCATATACACCACAACAAAATGGTGTAGCCGAACGAAAGAACCGCACTTTAAAAGAAATGGCAAATTGTATGATCCAATCTAAGGGACTAAGTCTTCAATATTGGGCTGAGGTCATAAATTGTGCAAATTACATAGTTAATCGCACACCCACTAAATTTTTATAAGGTATAACACTAGAAGAAGCATGGAATAAAATTAAACCAGATGTAAGTCACTTTCATGTGTTTGGTTGTGAAGCATGGGCTCACATTCCAGATGAAAAACGGAAAGCATTGCAGCCTAAAAGTGAAAAGTGCATATTTGTTGGATATTCAAAATATTTAAAAGGTTATAGAATTATTCAGCCACATTCTCGTGATATAATCATTAGAAGATATGTTAAATTTGATGAAAATCTCTTGGCCTGCGAGCCTAACTTGGTGGGTGTGCCATCTTTGGCTTGCGAGCCTGATTCGGAGATTGTGCCTTCTTTTTCTTCTTCCAATTTCCTTGACAGGTTTTCAAATCTAGTTTCTAATGATGACAGTGAGGATGAAAATCCACCTCCACCTACTCATGTTCCTCCAATTGCACCACCACCAATACTTCCTCGATGGGTCCGTTCAACATGTGAAGTAGTTGGTGATATTGCCGGTGATCCTAGAGATCAACGTCAAACACGTTCTTAGTTTCAGTGAGCCTCTTCTCTTTTGGCTCAAGTTTTCAAAAATCATGATCCAGAAACTTTTGCAGAAGCTTCAGGAAATCCAAATTGGGATGCAGCTATGGATGAAGAATATCGTTTCTTAATGGCGAACGATACTTGGGATCTTGTTCTTCTTCCAAAAGGAAGAAAACTTGTCAGATGTAAATGGGTCTACAGAACTAAGTATGCATCAGATGGAAGTGTTGAAAGACTTAAGGCAAGGTTAGTTGCCAAAGATTTTTCCCAAGTTGAAGGGATTGACTACAATGAAACCTTTGCTCCTGTCACAAAAATTAATTCCATCCACCTTGTTCTTTCCCTTGCATCCTTACATAACAGGGAAGTCCATCAAATGGATGACAAGTATACCTTTTTACATGGTGATTTATAGGAGGAAATTTACATGGAACAAACTCCTGGATGTGTTCAGGATAACTCTAGACTTGTCTATCTCCTTAAGAAATCCTTATATGGCCTTAAGTAAGCTCCTAGAGCTTGGTATGCCAAAATGGATAGCTTTCTCCTTGACACTAGTTTTTCTAGATGCCATTCTGACCCCAATGTCTATACCAAGAAAGTAGGAAACCATCTCATCATACTTGTTCTTTATGTTGATGATCTTATCCTTACTGGTAGTGACCCTAAACTTATAACCCATGTGAAATCTAGTCTTAAGCAAAATTTTGAAATGTCAGACTTAGGACATTTTCATTATTTTCTTGGTCTCCAAGTCTTGCAAACCAAAGAAGGAATCTTTCTTTCCCAGTATAAGTATGCTTGTGACCTTCTTCATTGTTTCCACATGGAATATTGTAAACCAGCCCCTTCTCCCTTCTAGTCTGGAGTCAAACTTTCTGCCACTTGTACTTCCCCTGAAGTAGATTCCACCTTGTATCATCAGCTTGTTGGTAGTCTTTTATACTTGACTCATTCTTGTCCTGACCTTTCCTTTTCCATTGGTCGTGTTTCCCATTATATGCAAACTCCTCATGAAAGTCACTGGAAAGTAGCAAAAAGAATACTTCGATATATTCGATGTACAATTTAGTTTGGGATTCATTACAGTACAGGGGGGAAACCTTTGTTGGTTGGTTTCACAGATTCATATTGGGCTGGTGATCCTGATGATCGAAAGTCTACTGTAGGTTATGTTTTCAGTCTGGGATCTAGACCTCTCACTTGGGCTTGTAAGAAACAAAAATATCTTTCTCTTTCTTCAGCAGAAGCAGAATATTGAGCTTCGACAGATCCTTTCACAGTTTGGATTCGAGCAGCAACAACCTACTCCACTTTGGTGCGACAATCAAAGTGACATAAAGCTTTCCAAATATCTAGTTCTACATCAACACAATAAACACATTGAGCTACACATGCACTTCATCATAAATCTTGTTCATGATCGTGTTATTGAAGTGCTCTATTGCCCTACAGATGATCAAGTTACAGACATCTTCACCAAGTCTCTTACAGAAGTGAAGTTTTCTAAACTTTGGTCTATGTTGGGAGTTTAGGAATGTGTCCTTAAGGGGGGATAGGCTCTAATGCCTCCTTCCTTCTCCTAATAGTGTCACTTTTGTAAATCCTTCAATCCTATCCCAAGTTGTTCTTAAGGGGGGATGTTAGGATATTTAGACACTTAGGAGTTAGTTAAGATCAACCACGGGGTCTTCACTTGTTGACCAATATCCGATCATGTTAGTTCATATTGTGGGTTTTAAAATTATCAAAAATTGAACCAATATATTGCAGGTATTGGGGGGATGAGGGGTTTAAGGTGGGGGTGGGTAGGGTGGTTTATAAGGATTGAGGTATAAAAAGGGGTGGGGAGTAGGTTTTAAGTATTGGGAGGGGGTTTCAACAAAAAGAGTTTGGGTCAATATCTATGGAAATTAAGGGTATTATTTAATATCCCACGATCGTACGTGCTATGTGAGAGGTTCACTAAGTGAAGTCCCTGTGATATCAACTTGTGTAATATATCCATTAGGTAAAAGTGTGTTTCTTTAGTATGCATTAGTATGCATTTGTAAATATTCTAATCCGATGGTCATGGTATGTTCTAGACATAGAGTGATCTGACGGTTCAACTTCTCTTAGATCATACCTACCATTGATCCATGGCTTAACACCCAATTGGTCTATGATCTCTATTTAAAGAGTATAGAGGGTCCATGGCTAGTTGATCGATTATGAGAAGCTCATGTAACTTTCTTTCTTTTGCATAATAAATTGCTCCAAGTAGCTATTTGGCTGGGGCTATGGATTGTTTCCCTCTCGAGGGTTTTAACCACGTGACAAACATCACTGTGCTGATCTATGATCTATTTGTGTGAAGTGGTTTCTGAAGGTGTTCGGTATTTTGGGAGTACCCTGTGTACCCGAACAAGTTTTCAGGAAAATGATTCCTTATATGTTGATCCTCACGATTTCTAATATTTCTTGGGTCTCTTTTCCTACTTTATAGAGGAGGAGTAGGTGGTCTTATAAAGTTGGATTTTCTTACTTGAGGTTCACGATGCTCTCTATTAGGTGGTTTTTTATCTAGAGCCAACCTATCCATTAACCTTTCCATAGTTTTCATCATCATTTCAAACTTTACATCACTTGAAGAAGAGGCAACAACAGAAGTGGAAGGTTGATTTTCTTCTCTAGTTCTTCTTTTTTCTATTTATACTCTTTGCTTCATCTTTCTAGAGTCCATTAAAGTGGCTTCTACCTCTAAGGAATATTTAAACATATCTGGAAGGTTTTGAGACTTTCTTTCTCTCAACAACAAAGAAAAATCACTTTCAAACGCATCAGCATAATGAATTTGGGAAGCACCTACTAAGGGTTTAATGTCTACTGGTATGGAATTATACACCCTCATAAATATGCTAGAAAAATCATGGACTGATTTAAAATTCCCCCTTTTAGAACTGTTCTATCGAGAAATAACTTGTAGAGAACTTTTCTTATATTCCCATCTATCTAGAAATAAAGTTTGGAAGGCTTGAAAGGTAAGAATGGATATTGCAGGTAAGTATTTAAACCATATTTTTGCTTCACCAAACAAATTTTGTGCAAATAGTCTCATCTTAGCATCATCATAGTTTGCTTCCTTCAAAGCTGTCCATATGCTGCTTAGTAGTAAAATATCCCTCCCCATCAAACAAGATATTCTTTGAGAGTAGTTTTGGGGTAAATCATGCAACACAATGGGAAAAAACAAGGGAGAAAACCTGACTGCCATTGGTATAGGAGGGTTTGGGACAGTAGGAGGGATTTGAGGAGGATTGTGAATAGGGCTTGAAATATGAGGTTGTAATGTTTGGACAATGAGATTGTTTTCTTCAACATTTACAGTGTCTTGAATATTATGCCAAAGAGAGTCAAGCAAGTATGATTCAAACTTATTAGGTTTTATTTATGTTTGTTTTAGATTTGATTCATATTTGGACCTTAATAGAGATCTTTGAAAACTTGTTTTCCGCTCTAAATTCTTGAGAAAATGAACCTTTAGTTTGATAAGTACTTATTCTTTCTTTACTAGGCCTATGTATAATCAATCTTTCTGGTTTATCCACACCATATAAAATTTCAGAAGAAGGATTACCTATAGTGTCTGTCCTCCTAGAAGCCAGGATCTATTTTCTGAAAATCTGCTTGAAATGAAGGTGGAGTCGCCAGGGAAAATGTACAACTGATCACAATGCAAGAACCTTTTTTTTCCCACAAATTTTTTGTCTTCTTGAAAGCTAATTTCCATTCTCCCATGGAATATTTGAACTCGTGTTCCCCAAAAATGATCCCAATATGTTATAACTCATATTTTACCCCTGGTTGTGAAAAGGTAAACCCCAAGATAACCACAAAACTAAGATTTAGGAAAGAAAGTTGGCTTCTTTCTCTCTAGAGAGGGATCTCTCAATATATTTTCTCCCGGGCCAGATATATGTAAACAAAAGATAAAATTAAGATTGCTGGTGGTTGAAACATATGTACATTGAGCATGGATTCATAATGTGGAACAATATCATTAACAAGGATGCTGTGTGGGAAAATTTAACAAAGGCAAGGTAGCAATATTGTTACAGTAAAAATTATTTGGTCTAGTGATTATAGAAGAAATAAAGAACAGTCCATTAATGTGGGAATCTAACTGGGATGAATCCAACATTAAATTTAGATGAAAAATTCTATGAATGTTTGAAATTAATAGACAGAGCATATGATTATGAATTATGTGCTATTAAAAAAATCATTTCCAAACATGAAAGGGAAAACGTTATGGAAGTAAATAACAAGAAACACATGCACATGAGAAAAGAGAGAACAGACTGTAACAAAGACAACACAGGAAACACATGCAAGTATCAATTACATGCAAAATCTCATGGGTTCCAGCCTCTTCTTCATTACAAAAATATTAGATTCTGGCAGGCAGATCTTGGGCCAAAAACAGTCTTCACATAAATTGCACAAGAGAAATAAAGAGGAGAATATTTGAAGAACAATATGAGAAATATTCCATTAATTGATTATTCACATTATGGGTGAATATATAATACAACATTAATGAATAATTCGAATACCTTCTCAGGAATCTGAATCTGCCAACCTAGAATGACTCTAGAGCTAACTAGGAGTGAGAGAATCACTATAAATAGCTAACTAGTGCAATTGAATATCACCAAATCAGTTAATAACCAGTTACGATCAATTACAATTAGTTGCAATCAGTTAACTGAAGGGGTGGGTGAGCAAAGGCACACGTGTTCCCATGAATCATGCAAACTAGCGCTAAAGACACTGGAAGTGATCTAATTGATCGGGATAGGAACACAACTGAGGATAATTAATGACCTACTAGCGTGAACTGCTAGACACTGCTGGTATCACTTCGAGTGGGTTCCTATAAAATAGGGATTGATCCATAGAGCTCCAAAATGCATGCAGACAAGTGCACTAAGTGGCAGATGTCCATTAGTCATGTCCCCCATGCACTGGTAAAGTGATGAGACCTCCTAAGATAGGGAAATTAAGAAAATAGACTTTATGTGGTCAAAAGGAGACAAAGGGAGGATTAATAATCCTAACACCCCCCTTTAATCCTAACTTGTAATACCTGGGCCCTAGTAACTAAGACCAAAGGTCACCCATTACAATCTAAATGAAAAAATTATTTGTCCATGAAACAAAATGAGGAAAAAGGCAAAACTGCATGGGGAAAATCCTTCCTAAAAATGGACATGGCATGTAATTTAAATAAATATCTTCACTACATATTTTTTCTTCACTTGAATAAGCTGTATGTACTGGTTCTTGGTGAAAAAATTTGTAGAGTTGTTGTAGATGCCTTGATCATGTATCATATTTTCAATGCTTTGTAGACAAAAAGCATTGAGAGAAGCCCCTTGTAGCTCATCTTCTGGTGATGAAGGAGCATCATATGAGTTCTCTTTGATGTGACAACATAAAATATCAGATCTAAACATAAAATCAGAGATGGAAAAGAGATCTGTTCAATAATATCCTAACCAAAGAACATCAACGAAATCGACATGCACAATTTCTAGTGTAGCTGCATAATGGTGAACCCGATCATGAACCTTCTTTCAAAAATGATGTGAAACCTTTATAATTATGTAATAGAGATTATTAGTCTCTAATATATCATAAATTAAGTCATATTGAAGAGAAATAAACCAAGGTATAGTGGCTCCAAAATATGATTGAGTTACAGTAGGAATACTAGGTTCAACTAGTCTACACTGACAATCGGGAAAATATGGTGAGCACAAGGATCTAAAATTAGAAATAATTAAATTTATATTAGACCCAAATGTTTGTAACAACAGCCCACTTATATCCACTGATAAGGAAAACCAACCAATTATACAAAGCAAAGACATGATAACAACTTTCACCAGTGATACAGTATAGGAAACTGTGAAATTGGCTAGTTTACTAACTAAAAAGTTTGGGAGTTGTAGGATCTTCTGAGTATCAAATAGATGGGCATAGGTGTCATAACATGCATATCAACCTTCAAATAATCTTCTAAATCAGAGAAGGAAGAATCTGAATGGATTTTGAAGGATTCATATGAAGACAAGTCATAAACTAGTGGTTAAAAAACTAGTATTGAGAGGAGATGGCTCTAAGAGACTTGTCACATACCCCAAATTTCCAAAAGCATTTTATGCCTAAGAAGACATTATACTTTAATTTTATTGTAAAGTTTGTAATTATTGATCAAGTGGGGTCAAGGACGATTGTAATTAATTATGTTGAATATTTTATTAGTTAATAAATAAAAGATGAGACAACAGCTTAAGGAGGATGTTAAATGAGTGTCTACTGGCCACTTGGTGGAATAGACTGGGTTGAGAGCAGATTGACACTTGGCCGCATAATCAAACTACTTCTAGCTATTGCAGGAGGAAACTTCCCTATTTTGGTGGTCATGTTCCCCAAGAAAGTGGAGCAAGAGCAGGTGGCTCATTAAGTGAAAAACTGACCCAAAAGACCTAGGCAATATTATAAACTACCCATCGAATTCAGATGATGGGGTGGAATGTTTACTTGTGAAATTTCTGAGTGAAATTTTTGCACAAGATATTCGATGGAGGGGAAAAGCAGAAGATTAGAGTGTAAAAATGTTGATTTATTGAACTAGTGCAGTTGTTTTGGCTGAGTCTTACTGCTATAGGCAGAAGTATTATTTTTGATTACCCTGTGGAGTTACAGGGGTTTCATAACCCATTCTCTTACCCAATGCTTTCAACCAGGTGTAATAGTAGAAAGGCTCGGGGGTCCTAAGATTTGTAGCTAAGTTGTCTTCTGGAATTGGTTGGGTGGAATGGGATTCTTAGGATGTTGTCTTCTCTTAAGTTCTCAGGTTCTAAGTGTTATTTATTTTATTTGATGCAAGAGAAAAGAACTGGAATGAGATTTATAGTTGATTTATTTAAATGATTGGATAAATTGTATAAAAAATCAGACTGTGTGTTCTCTTATGATTTAAAGGTAGTTAATTTCTGGTTAAATGTATATTTGAATGGATGATTTAGGAATTATAATATTTTTGGAGGATAAATAATCCTTGCTGTATTTTTCCACATATCCGAAGATATAGTACTCTAGTACAGTAGGAAACTTAAAGCAAATGAGAATGTTTATTATCAAAGTTAGATAATTTGAATTTACTCAAATTAAAGTAATTCAAGTGTTAGTATTGTTTAGTTAGGTTATTACCCAGATAATATCTTTTATAAATCCTTTATAAAATAAATTAAACAGAAGTAATATTTAGTAAATCTAGGTTACATAAACTTAAATAGGTTGCTATACAAAATATTTAATTATTTAGTAAACAATCTTTAAAATACTTTTGTCATCGTTGTAAAACTATAATTCTATATTACTTTGTCTCTTATCATAATTTAACCGATATATTAAGAAATCTAAAGATCTATACTTTTAAGTCTCTTTTTCTTCTTGAAAATGAAGCACTAGTTAGTAGTAGTTACCTAGTTTTACAACAGAAGTAAATAATTGCCTAATTGCTTATCTAATAGCAATTATAAACCTTAAATTACAAATATAAATTTAAAATAATTGTTTATACAGAAAAAAAAAAAAAAAAGTCAAAAGGAGGAACTATTTATCAAATTAATAATTTAAACAAAACCCTATATTTATCCTTAACAGGTTAGTTTATAAATAATTTTTCAAAACCACTATCTCTGTGCCCTTTTGGCTTGAAAGATTCTTACTATCAGTTTTTTCTTGGACAACAGTGTTGTCATCTTAACAGTAATTTTTTTTTATTGTTTTAAAGCAGATTAAACAAACTGAATACAATAAAAATTTACAAAGTAAATAACATACATAGTCCATCTTTAAAAAATTAATTTAACTCTTTTGCAACAGCTTCACAAATCAAATTATCACATAACAAATTTTAGCCTAATGGCTTAACACGGGTATCTCTTTTCATATTTTTGTTTTATTAACTTTTAATAAATAAATAAAAACAAAATATATATAAAATAATCAAACTTCCTTTATAATTTTCTTTTCATGTAAACAACTATTATAATAATAAATAGGTTTATTTAAAAAAAAAATATTTACAAAATAAAACCCTGATTAAAAACGATATTTCAATTTATTTCCTGTATATTAGAGTTTTTTTACAATATAGGTCCTTTTCACGCATTTGACTGTGTAACACTAACGAGAACCCTTAAGCTACGATGTAGTTTTTTTTCCAAGTTTGGAGTCGTAAAGCTCTTAACAAAAAAAAGAAATTTATAACAGAGTCTTTGTTTCCTTTTTCCAAAACAAGTTTAGAGACAAAGCTAAGCCCTACGGCCTCTTAGTATAACAATGCATAGTCATGGCAGTAAATCCTTTTTCCCATCAATAGTGTAAGTGTTCTGTACATCAACGATAACTTGCCCCCTACACGATTATTGAAGAGGGGAAAATCAGAGTGCGAAGCCGAGGCTTACCCGAGTGGTTGTGTCAGCACTTTTACAAGTTGAACCCCGAATGTTGCACAAGATATTATATTCCACCTCCAGTTGTGTATAGAAGGGTTTTATTTTACCTACAGTCATATTGAACAAATAACAATATTAACATAATAGTCTACATTTTAAAATTTCATATAAGAAACTAAAAACCAAGGTTTGAAGGAAGCATTTTATCTTGTATCTATGAGCTCACCGCTTGCATTTTTTTTTCTTTAAAACAAACCCTCTCAGACAATTATTTTACCTTCAGTAGGAAACCTCAGACTCAAACAATGTAAGCCAAACAACTTTTGGTAATTTCAATATTTGGCGAGAGATTTTAAGTTTGAACCTGCAAACGCCACTATGGAGGCCACGAGGACAAGGAACACCTATCTTTGACTATGGCATGCCTCTTTTCAAGTTGCTAACATGATTGAGGTCAAGCAGGCTGAGATCATGTTGGCTCAATCCCCTCATCTTCCCACCAAACAACAAAATTATAGTGTCTTTGAAGCGAATTTTTAGGTTAAACGTTGACTTATCTCACTTAGGGTTTTTGTCTTAAAACCTCTTCCTCCAGTTGGCCACCACATGGAATCCACCTTTCAAGCGATTTATTGTTGGGTCTCAACAATTTCATATAGTGCGATAAGACCTCCATTAAAACTTATTTTTAGTAAGTACTTTACAAAACGTAAAATCTAGGTATTGCACAAATATTTTTCTTATAGCGCATATGGTAAGGTAAATCCTATTTTAAAAATATTTGGTTAATACTTACATAATGAGCAAACTAGGTATTACATAAATAATTCTGGAAATAGTTTTAGAGATAGGAGTATGGTTCTTTTACATCCATCGTTAGTATAGTATGAGTAATTAGAGTTTATTTTATAAGATTAGGGTTAAGCATTGATGTTGCTTAAACCTTCTTCAGTCATGAAATTATATAGAACTAGGCAAAAAAATAAATTTGCAAATATTTACCAATTTGGTTAGGTGTGATCTCATAAGGCTGTTTACATAACAAATTTATATTTTAAAAGATCAGAACCCACACAAGCTTTGTTTTTCATAGACATAAAATGCATGGGAAGAAAACAAGTTTTCTACACCTTCAATAACCAAAAGCTTCAAATTTTAATAAGTACTCTATCATTTATTCTGCTGATCTAGATAGGTAATCTTGATTTCTGAACCAAAGATATAGGTCTTACCTATACAAGAACCTGTAAAAATAACACCAGTTGACTGCATTAGCTTCAATAAGCTAAGTAAGCCACGGGCACAACTAAGGACTCTCGAGCCTAATATAAGAAGAACAATCGATTAAAATCTTACTTTTACTAGGAACTTAAACAGTTAAAATCAATACACTCCATCTCGGACTCAGTTAGACCGACTTTTCAATATTTTCTTTTATACATTGTTAGTAATAAAAGTGTTGTACAGATGTGTTTTAGAAAATGAATTAGTGCAACAATTAGTTAAGATATTGTACAAGTGTTATCTGTAGCAGTTAGTTGAAACTACTTAAGCGATGATTTAACATTTAATGTCGCATGAAAAAAATTTAAATTTGTAAGAATTTTTGGAGTGTTACATATGGTATCGGAGCCGACGTTCAAACACTAGGCCTGAATGCATCTCAAATCATGTAAACAAACAATAAATAAAATTCAAGCGTACTAATTTATTATTTTTGAAATGCTGTTATATAGAAAAATTTTCTGAACTAGAATTGCAGGTATGGAAGGACTTGAAGAGTATGTAGATGAAGGGTCCCCATTAAACGAACAAAGTAATTCTAGAAAATAACTTGTTAAGGAACAAATAATTAACAATTCCTTTGAACTATACAAACTGTTAAAGAATTAAAAATTGAAATGGAAACAGTTAAAAAAGAGAATGAAAGAATTCTAAGAGCTCAAGAGGAGCTGAAACAAATACTGATGGACAAATTCCAGAGTGAAGGGAAGGATAAACCGATAGGATCTAAAAATACATCCTACCAACATAAAAGTAAAAATTCCAAACATTCTAAAATTGAAAGTAGTTTGTCCTATGAAATTTATGGTGACTCACACAGGAAGAATCGCCAGTACTCTAGCGATAACAGTGAGGATAATTACCATTTTAGAAAAAGAAAATATAAGCCCTATGAGGAAATTTTTGGAGAATTTAGGAAAACAAAGCCACCAACTTTCAATGGTGAAACAAAGAAAGGGGAGGAAGCCGAAGCATGGTTGTATAGAATGAAGAAGTATTTCTAAATCTATAATTACTCCAATCAGTTAAAAGCTAGAATGGCCATATACAACTTAACTGGAAAGGCAGATATCTGGTGGAAAGATTTAAAATGACTAAAAAGAATAAAGGAAAGGAATATTAACTGGAGTACCTTTAAAAAATATTTTAAAAAGAAGTTTCTATCGGAACAATATTATGATGAGCATGCTAAAGATTTCTATGAACTAAAGTTAGGAACTATGAACATGAAGGAGTTAAACAATAAAATTTTAAGTGTACTACGTTACGTGCCTTACATTTTTGATGAGAAGCCCAAGGTACACCAGTTTTTGAGTTGTTTACCTTCTCACATTAAAGACAAAATTGAATACGATAACCCTAAAACCTTGGAAAAGGCTATGCGAAAGGCAAATTTCTGCTATGAGCAGAACCTAAAAAGGGAAAACATGCCAATAAGTCAAATAATTTTGAACATAAAAAGAAGGGTTTCACACCTAATCGAAATTTTGGGAATAATAATGCACATAATTTTCCTAATAATAATTTCCAAGGAAATAAAGGTAACTCACAGTCAAACCCTAATGGCCCTAGAAATAAAGAACCTGCTAATAATCACAGCAACTACGTTAATAATAATGAACGTAAATAATCGATAAAATGTTGGGATTGTAATGGGCCTCACTATGCATCCGTCTTCCATAACAGAAACAAGACTATCAGCAACATTCATACAGTGCAGGAAGAGATGATTGTTGGTGACTGTCACATACCCCAAATTTGTAAAATAATGTTAATTGTTTTAATTATATTCCTGAGACATTGTGTTAAATTTAATGCTAAGTAGGAACTAATGACTCAGCAGAGTCAACAGAAGTGAAATGTAATTCATAATATTTTATTATTAATAAATAAATTGTGGAGACAACAACATGGGAGAGCTGTTAAAAAGAGGTTACTGGTCAAACTGGTGGATGGAACTAGGTGGAGGGAAAAAGACAAGTGGCAGCATCCTCAAACACTTCCTAAGTTGCAGGTGGCAACTTCTCTATATTTGGGGTCATGATCCCCTAAGAAAGTGGGATCAGAGCAGGTGGCTCATTAAATGACAACTAACCCAAAAAGACCTAGGCAATCTTTTAAAAGTACCCAATGAATAGAGCTGAGGTTGCTCAGATATTTTCCAGGGAGAAATCATTCAGGTGAATGATATTCAGGAAATTCATTGGGGAAAAAGGGAAAACTAGTAAGGAAGTGGTTCTGAGAGGAATGCTGCAGTAACTTGGTTTATTATAGCTTGTTAGCTGGGAGAACTTACTGATAAGTTCTAGATTAATACTAAGTTTAAATACTGGTATCTTACTATTGCTACACCTAGTTCCAGCCAAGGAGACCAGAGAAAGCTCGGGGGTCCTGAGGATTCGTTGTTTGAGCGCTCTCCAAGAGTTGGTAGGGAGGAACGGCCTCCCATTGCTGTTGTTGTCCAAAGTTCAAGCAGGTTCTGTCACTTAACTGTCTTTGTTTAATAACTGTGAATGGTTAAATGTTATGTATGTAGGTTATGATATAAGATTTAGCTAGTTTAGTGAAGTAAATGCTTTAGTTTATCAGTAATAGAATCTTTGATGAAAAATAAAGACCCACTGTGTTTTTCCACATCTGGGTTTACCAGATCGTATTCCAACACAGGGGTAAAATTATAGAGAAAGATGATATGATGATAAATTAAAATAGAATATGAATGGAATTTCAGAGTGTTTCTTTGTATGGTTTTAAAAAGAAATATCTTAGGTATCAGGAATTGTATTAACCTGTAATGAAGACTGTTAAGTCATTTAGAAACATAGATATAAATGTTGTTGTTTACTGATAGTAGTATGTTCAATAAGAGAAGCAGTCTTGATATTATAGTTACTTTTCTTATTGCTATTTGATATTTGAATAGCAAAGAAGAGTATAATAGTCCACTAAAGTAGAGTTAAGTTAGAAAAGATGATGTACAGTTTATTTATTTACAGATTAAATCACTGTAAATGTATTATTCAAAAGAAAGAAAGAATAGATAGAACTTTTATTTATTCTTATAGATACTTAGCTACTAACAGATTTTACCTTGGAAAGTAATATTATTTCTTTATTTATTTCTGTTCTACTTAGTTAAGTTCTAACAAAACATACAAATGCTACTTATACTTTTAAGCTGCTAACAATATAGGATTTGCTTAGTTCCCTGACTTTCTTTATATTGTAGTTAACCAGATAATTTGGGACATAGAGAATATGTCTACAAAGTAAATAGAACAGTAAGTATAATGATAATACAACAGTAAAAATATTAAGTTCATTTACATCATGAATAAACATAGGATAAGGGTATCAGCTTTATAACAACACTTACAATTCTTTTATATAAATAAACTAAGTAAAAATAACAATAGAAAATATAGCATTTACAGGTAAGATAATAGTCTTACATTATATTCTATCTATTATATTATAATCTTGTATATTTGTTGCATGGACTAAGCATGCAGAATATGTATTAATTATAGAAAAATAGTATCATTTTAATTTCAGTATTAATAAAGAAAAATTATAAATTATGTACTAAAGAATAAAAGTAACTATTAGTTACTTAAGTACTCTATATAGGGCTTCAAGTGTTTATTTTATTCTTTAGTAAACTAGACATAATAACCTTGACAGGTTTTATAAAACACACTGAATATAAAATGATATACAGGAAAGACCCTAATAATAACTTATGAAACTATTATGAAAATAAAATCAAGTATTCTAATGCACTATCATTATCTTAAAGCGACAGAATGCTCAGTTTTTTTAAACTTAAGCAAAAATTTAAACAACTACAACCCCATAATTGGACAGAGGTAAAATATAAGGAAAGGGTAAATGCTGTAAACATTATATTGTCGCCGAGCCTCATTTACCAGTTATAAAATAAACAAGTATATACATTTTTAACGCTGTAACATAAACAAAGAATTTAGAAAAGAAAATAGTATTAATAACTATTATGATGATCTTAGGGTGGAAACCCTACAAAAATTTATAATTAGAGCAAAAATAGAAGTTACGGGTTGTAAACCCTTTTCAAGACAGGCTCACGACCTCAAGCTTTTTTTACAGTATCCTATCAGAAAATCAAATGGCTCTTCTAAGCCCTCGGTCTTTACAAGTATTTTTAAGGGTAAGGCATGTTTTCCTTAGTTTTGATTACCTTCACATACAGCGCTTCAAACACAAAAGAACTAACTTCTATAGTCACGGCCGAAGCCGAAGAAGCCTTGCAGTAAAGCAAGGGTCTTAACCAACTAAGAAAAACAGTAAAGAAAACAACTAAAAACAACCAAAACCCATGAGGGTCTAATAGGCCGCTTTGACCAGCCCTTAACCTTCCACGAAGGTTTGCACAAGATGGGACAGCCATCGAAAAGTCCAAGCTTACCGGAGGATAGCCACTCATTCCTTTCCCACGCTGCTTCCCTCGAACGTTGAAGCTGTCACCTGTAACAAGGGAAGATTAATGTTAATATCTTACTTGCGAAATGATTCATATAAATGTAAAGAAATCGATTTATGAAATATTGTAAGTATTAACCGCTCCTTACCTAAAACCCGAAGGATGCGTGACCTCCTAAGAACAAACAAACAACCACCAAAGTGAAGAGAAGAAAACCCTTCATCGCTGAAATAGGGTAGGGAATATTTTTTGACAGAGTTAAGAGCCACAGCAACTGAGTGCAAGCTGAGTGCAAGGATTACTCAGGAAACCTTCACATTAATAACCCAGAGTTTAGCAGAGACGACTACATTGCTCCCTAGCGAGCCACAAAAGGAATAATACCCACACAGTAAGAAATTGTCTGGAGAAAAGTAAACAACAAGGATGAAGCACGCAGGAATGCAACTGCAGTTTACTCACAACGATGAGCGAAGAGAGGACTCACAGTCAAACGACAGGAGCTGAAAGCAATGGAGCAGGAGACCGGGGAAACAATGATGAGCTAGGGTTAGAGCTGGCCTTTTAACCTCTCGACGCTTGGCTATAAATCTGCCACGTCTCCTCATAAATAATTTGCACACGGTGGGTGAAATTTCTATAGTGGTTCAGAACAGACATGAGGAACGGTTCTTACAATAATTTAGTTGATTCAAGAAGGTTCGACTATAATCTTCAGCGAAGTCAACCTATAAATTGACATACGATCACAAGAACTCGTTAATATACATATTTATACCTTGCATCATAGTTCATTATTGGCGTTTAAACAATTCATTTGATTACTTTATGATATAATATCAATTTTATTGTTGCTTTCCACGTTATAATTCTATGATCATTATGGGTATAGCAAGTGTTATGGCATAGAACTTTGTGACATGTTACTCTTACGTTATAAACAAATGATAAAAGGGTAAACTATATCTAGAATGATAAATGCATAATATAGCCTTATTTACAAGCTTGGAATGTACGAGATAAAGGTCTATAAGAGTTTTCCCTTAGAGTTGATCCATAATTTGTTATGTCATAGTTTTATTCATGACCTTTCCATCTAGGTGAATGACTATTTTCGTCATTCATTATTTATAATCTTAAATAAAATAAGTTTTGTGATAGTGTTGTAGAAGAAAAGTATAATACCTATGTATAAGTAAAAATAATACTTATACCAGCATTCACTTAACATCTATATGTTAAATATAGAATATATTAATGTATGACATTAAGAGTATTGTAGAGTCAATCATGGTAAGCATACTGATAGTAATATTAACCCCTTTGGTTTTTCCATAATTACCTAAGAGAAGAAGTTGGTAAGTAATACAAAAGAAAATAATAATAATTACTTTAATGATTGTTTTGCCTAGTATAAAGGTTCTTAACCAAGAAATTGTAATATACAAGGGTTAAGCTTTTAACCTCTTTATTAAAGAGTTTACCAACATAAATGTTAGACCAATAAACAATTATGTTCTACATTCTTTTGAGATAGTAACCACTAAATTTAGGCCCTCTTATTTTTGATATGAAAGGTACATAATCAAA
Source organism: Pseudotsuga menziesii (assembly GCA_001517045.1). NCBI lineage: Eukaryota > Viridiplantae > Streptophyta > Pinopsida > Pinales > Pinaceae > Pseudotsuga > Pseudotsuga menziesii. The sequence goes on along the minus strand of LPNX010112098.1, from coordinate 159,389 downwards.
ACCTGTTACAGTAAGTTATATCCGACTAAAAATAAATTTAGTTTGGAACAGTTGTTGCATAACTAAAACTTATGTTCTCAGGTGGAGTATATTTTCTCTCGAAAATCAGTTTGAATAGAGATTGATTTCCCTTAAACTTCAAAAATTGGAAATGGAAACAGTGTTACGTAAACCCCTTATAAAGCTATAAATGAACATTACAAGGTAAGTGCATGTGTGCACTTGGAAGGTAAACTGTAAATTCTATAACTCTGCCTTTTCCTACTTTATTTGCAAAGAGTTTAATTGAAGTCTTTTTATACGTGGAATCTATGATAAGTATCGAATAATACAGTAATATTTAAGAATCATAAGGTTAATCCCACTAAAAAGATGGACAGTTATTGAATTTACCTCAGCAAGTATTGAAAATGGTTTAACAAATATCTTCCTACTGAACTTTTATGTTGCGACGTACTTGTATTTTTAAACACTTTAGAATTTTTGACAAGCTGCCAACCGAACTTCTTACCTGTAGTCTGTAAGAACAGGAAAACGTTCTGCATTAGCTCGAAAGCTAAGTAAGCCCAGTTTTTGCATGACATCCCACCTTGTGGTTGCAAAAAGAAAACAAGTCAGTATTCTGAAAAAGAACTGTTCTATCATTAAACACAATCCAACAGATAATTTAATTAATAAGATGATAACATATAACTAATTAAATGATTAGTTAACAACATTTATGTTAATAATATGCAAAATTAAAAATTTTAATTTTTTTTGAAAATTTGGGGTTTTGACATGTGGTATCAGAGCATGGTTCAAATAATAGGCCTTGATGTGGCCCAACTAGTTTCCATAGAACAGTAAAATAATGTACTAACCTATATTATGTTTTATGTAAAGAACAGAAAATTTATTTTTCTGAATCTAACAGGCAGGTATGGAGAAGCTAGGAGAATACGCTCAGGAGGAGTCTCCAAACACCGAGACAAGAAAATTGTCTAGAGAACCTATGTTAGAAGAGGTAACTAATCACTGCTCAGAGCTGCTGCAGACTATAAAGGATTTGAATATTGAAATGGAATTAGTCAAGAAGGACAATGAGAGGATTTTGAATACTTAAGAAGAGTTGAACCAAATTTTGATGGAAAAATTCCAGACTGAAGGGAGGAGCAAAAGATCCGAATCGGAGGAAGTTAGCCATCAGAAAGGATCTAAAAAGATGAAGCTGGCAAAAGCTGAAAGCAGTTCATCATCTGAAGGGTTTAGGGAACAACAAAGCTATTACACTACTAGTGACAGTAGTGAGGATGAGTTGTATGATAGAAAGAAGAAGTATAGGCCATATGAAGAGATTTCTGGGGAGTTTAAAAAACTAAAGCCCCCAACTTTCAACGGAGAGACCGAAAAAGGGGAGGAAGAAGAGTCCTGGTTATCCGGGATGAGGAAGTATTTTCAGATATACAACTATTCAAATCAGCTGAAGGCAAGAATGGCAATCTATAATCTCTCTGTAAAAGCAGACATATGGTGGCAAGATCTGAAAAGAGTCAAGGGGATCAAGGAAAAAGAAGTTAATTGGAGTACCTTTAAAAGGTACTTCAAGAAGAAATTCATGTCCGAACAATATTATGAAGAAAGAGCTAAAGAATTTTACAAATTGAAGTTAGGATCCATGACTATGAAGGATTTAAACAGTAAATTATTAAGCTTGTTGAGGTATGTACCTTATTTAGTCGATGAGAAACCTAAAGTACAGCGTTTTCTCAGCTGTCTTCCATATCACATCAAGGACATAATTGAGTATGATAACCTGAAGACTCTGGAAGAAGCCATGAGGAAGGAAAATTTCTATTTTGAGCAGAACAAGAAGAAAGAAGGTACAACCAACTGGAAGGCTAAAAAGAACAATAATCAGCCTGAGTTTAAAAAGAAAGAATTTGTACCCCAGAAGAATTTCAAGAATAATAAGAACATAAATTATTCTAACAATAAAAATTTCCAGGGAAATAGAAATGGTACATCCAATAATTTGAATAACTTCAAGGGCGAGGAAGCTACAAACAATCATGAGAATTTCACTAAGAGTTTTTAACGAAAGGATCCTATTAAGTGCTAGGAATGTAATGGCCTGCACTATGCCTCGGTCTTCCCAAACCGGAAAAAGGCAGTTAGCAATATTCACACTGTGCAGGAGGAAATGACTGTTGGAGAACTTGCCAAGACTATGCCTAGAATAAATGCAGCATTGGAGAACTGCCAAGATGACTATCAGGCTTCCATGGTGGAAGTGGAAGGTATGGTTAACCAAACCCCTATAACCATTTTAACTGATCCAGGAGCTAGTCTTAGTTACATTTCACCTCAGATAGTGGAAAAATGTAAATTTTCTGTTGAAAAGTTTGATAGTTCCTGGTTAGTTCAATTAGCCACTGGGGAAAAAAGGAAAGTAACCTGTTATGTGAAAGAATGTGCTTTAATTATGAATGATTTTAAAACTACAGTTAAGCTTAATGTTTTGCCACTTGGCTCGTATGATTTACTGATTGGTATGGATTGGTTAGAGCAGCACATGGTAGTTTTAAACTATTTTGATAAAGCCTTTACGTGCATAAATAATAATGAGCAACCAATAATGGTTAAGAGTATTCCTAGAAAAACTGTAATTAGGCAGATTTCTGCCTTACAACTTAAAACAGCAGTTAGAAAAGGGTGTAAAGCCTATGCTGTAACTATTACAGTTGAGGCAAGTAAATTTGAAATGGATAAGTTAAAAATAGAAGATATTCTTGTTTTAAATGAATTTACTGATGTTTTTCCAGAAGAAATTCTAGGATTACCTCGTAGGAGGGAACTGGATTTCACTATTGAGCTGGTACTAGGTGTTGTACCTAGCTCGAAAGCTCTGTATCGTATGAATATTTTAGAACTTAATGAGCTAAAATCACAGTTAAAAGAATTAATAGATAAGAAGTACATTCAACCTAGTGTGTCCCCTTGGGGAGCACCAGTCATCTTTGTCAAAAAGAAAGACGAAACTATGCGACTATGCATAGATTACCGTCAACTAAATAAGATGACTATTAAAAATAGATATCCGTTGCCCCGCATAGATGATTTGTTTGATCAGCTATGTGGAGCTACGGTGTTCTCAAAAATAGACCTGAGATCAGGATATCATCAGGTAAGAATTAAAGGTGAGGACATTTTCAAGATAGCCTTCAGAACAAGGTATGGACATTACGAATTTGTCGTAATGCCATTTGGGCTTACCAACGCCCCAGCTGTCTTTATGTGCCTAATGAATAATATAATGCATAAATACTTAGATAAATTTGTTGTCGTGTTTATCGATGACATCTTAATTTATTCTAAAAATGAAGCGGAACATAAGGAACACTTACGGATAGTTTTACAAGAGCTGCAAGAGCAACAACTTTTTGCGAAGTTCAGCAAGTGTGATTTCTTTAAGGATGAAATCCAGTACTTAGGTCACGTAGTGAATAAGGAAGGGATTTCAGTTGATCCTGAAAAGATTCGGGAAATTGAAGATTGGCCGGTTCCAAAAGACGTAACAGATGTTAGGTCATTTATGGGAATTGCCGGTTATTACAGAAGATTTATTGAAGGCTTTTCAAAAATAGATAATCCGATCACTTCCTTGCAAAAGAAAGGAAAGAAATTCGATTGGAACTTAAAATGTGAAGAAAGTTTTAAGAAATTAAAAACCTTATTAACAAGTGCACCTATTCTAAGAATAGTAGATCCTAATAAGGATTTTGTGGTATGCACAGATGCCTGTAATGATGGTTTAGGTGGTGTGCTGACTCAAGACGGGCATGTCATTGCCTATGAGTCTAGGAAGTTAAAGATCCACGAAAAGAATTATGCAACTTATGACTTAGAACTTGCTGCTGTTATACATGCCTTAAAAATGTGGCGACATCATTTAATAGGCAAGAAGTTTATTCTAATGACTGATAATAAAGGACTAAAATACCTTTTAGATCAGCCCAACTTAAATGAAAGACAAGCAAGGTGGTTATCCTTCTTGAGTGAATACGATTTTGAAATCCAACACATAAAAGGAAAAGAAAATAAGGTGGTTGATGCTTTAAGTAGAAATGCAAAGCTGAATTTTATAGCAGCAATCAACACTTATGCTTCTGATTTAAATGAACAGCTTACTGAAGGGGTAAAACTGGATGAAATTTATCAAAAATTACAAGTTACAGCTAAAGAGACACCTATAGAAAGTTTAATAAAAGGTTTTAGTCTAAATAAAGATGGATTTTTATTGTTTAAGGACAAACTGTATGTGCCTAATGTGCCTAAGGTTAAGTTGCTAATTCTGGACGAAGTTCATAAAACACCTTACTCAGGACATCCAGGTTACCAAAAGACTGTAACCATGCTAAGAAAAGAATATTTCTGGCCTAATATGAAATCTAAAGTAGCTGAATATATAGCTAGATGTTTGGACTGTCAACAAGTGAAAACAAAACACCAACATCCAGCTGGGTTACTGCAACCTTTACCCATTCCTAGTTGGAAATGGGAAGTAATCAGCTTAGATTTTATTATTGGATTGCCCAGAAATCAGAATCAAAATGACTCAATCATGGTGGTGGTAGATAAATTAAGTAAAGCAACACATTTCATTCCTGTTAAAACTACTTACAAGGCTGCCAACATAGCTGACATATTCTTAAAGCATATTTTTCGGTTACATGGTGTACCAAAGGTTATCATTTCAGACAGGGATCCTAAATTCACAGGGAATTTTTGGAAGTCCTTGTTTAAAGGATTAAACACAACACTGAATTTCAGCACCTCTTTCCATCCTCAGACAGATGGATAGACTGAAAGAGTGAATCAGGTGCTGGAAGATTTGTTAAGGATGTATGTTAAAGATTAGCTAGGTAAGTGGGAAGACTACTTGCATTTAGCAGAGTTTGCATATAATAACAACTATCAGTCATCAGCTAATTTCAATCCATTTGAAATTTTGTATGGGTGTAAATGCAACACTCCTATCTCCTGGAATAATCCAGTAGATAGATTGGTGTTAGGACCTAAATTATTAAAAGAAATGGAACAGATTGTGAAACAAGTGCAGAAAAATTTGAAGGTGGCACAGGATCGGCAAAAGAGGCAAGCAGATTTGAAAAGAACTCACAAAGAGTTCCAGGTAGGTGAGCATGTGTTTATAAAGGTACAACCAAAGAAAAGCTCCCTAAGACTGGGTAGTTGTGCAAAACTAGCACCACGTTACTGTGGTTCGTTTGAAATTTTATCCAGAATTGGTCAAGTTTCATATCAGCTAGCATTACCACCTAACTTGAAAGTGCATAATGTTTTTCATATTTCTGTTCTAAAAAAGTATGTTCATGATGCTACTCATGTGATTGATTGGAATGTTGTACAGGTGGAACCAGAAGGAGAAATTTTGGTGGAACCGGACTGTATCCTCGGGAGGAGGGAAATTAATCTGTAGAACTGCACAATTGGACAGGTGAAGGTGCAATGGAAGCACCTTAGTCCTGAAGCGGCTACCTGGGAACTGGAAAGTAAGATGCAGGAGGTATACCCAAATCTGTTCCAGGAGGTTGCAGAGGATGAAGAATAAGTAACATCAAGGATGGTGTTACATTTTAAGGGGGTGTGTATCTAACATACCCCAAATTTGTAAAATAATGTTAATTGTTTTAATTATATTCCTGAGACATTGTGTTAAATTTAATGCTAAGTAGGAACTGATGACTCAGCAGAGTCAACAGAAGTGGAATGTAATTCAGAATATTTTATTATTAATAAATAAATAGTGGAGACAACAGCATGGGAGAGCTGTTAAAAAGAGGTTACTGGTCAAACTGGTGGATGGAACTAGGTGGAGGGCAAAAGACAAGTGGCAGCATCCTCAAACACTTCCTAAGTTGCAGGTGGAAACTTCTCTATATTTGGGGTCATGATCCCCAAATAAAGTGGGATCATAGCAGGTGGCTCATTAAATGACAACTAACCCAAAAAGACCTAGGCAATCTTTTAAAAGTACCCAATGAATAGAGCTGAGGTTGCTCAGATATTTTTGAGGGCGAAATCATTCAGGTGAATGATATTCAGGAAATTCATTGGGTAAAAATGGAAAAATAGTAAGGAAGTGGTTCTGAGAGGAATGCTACAGTAACTTGGTTTATTACAGCTTGTTAGCTGGGAGAACTTACTGATAAGTTCTGGATTAATACTGAGTTTGAAGACTGGTATCTGACTATTGCTACACCTAGTTCCAGCCAGGGAGACCAGAGCAAGCTCGGGGGTCCTGAGGAGTCATTGTTTGAGCGCTCTCCAGGAGTTGGTAGGGAGGAACGGCCTCCCATTGCTATTGTTGTCCAAATTTCAAGCAGGTTCTGTCACTTAACTGTCTTTGTTTAATAACCGTGAATGGTTAAATGTTATGTCTGTAGGTTATGATATAAGATTTAGCTGGTTTAGTGAAGTAAATGCTTTAGTTTATCAGTAATAGAATCTTTGATGAAAAATAAAGACCCACTGTGTTTTTCCACATCTGGGTTTACTAGATCGTACTCCAGCACAGGGGTAAAATTATAGAGAAAGATGATATGATGATAAATTAAAATAGAATATGAATGGAATTTCAGAGTGTTTCTTTGTATGGTTTTAAAAAGAAATATCTTAGGTATCAGGAATTGTATTAACCTGTAATGAAGACTGTTAAGTCATTTAGAAATAGAGATATAAATGTTGTTGTTTACTGATAGTAGTATGTTCAATAAGAGAAGCAGTCTTGATATTATAGTTACTTTTCTTATTGCTATTTGATATTTGAATAGCAAAGAAGAGTATAATAGTCCACTAAAGTAGAGTTAAGTTAGAAAATATGATGTACAGTTTATTTATTTACGGATTATTATTCAAATGAAAGAAAGAATAGATAGAACTTTTATTTATTCTTATAGATACTTAGCTACTAACAGATTTTACCTTGGAAAGTAATATTATTTCTTTATTTATTTCTGTTCTACTTAGTTAAGTTCTAACAAAACATACAAATGCTACTTATACTTTTAAGCTGCTAACAATATAGGATTTGTTTAGTTCCCTGACTTTCTTTATATTGTAGTCAACCAGATAATTTGGGACATAGAGAATATGTCTACAAAGTAAATAGAACAGTAAGTATAATGATAATACAGCAATAAAAATATTAAGTTCATTTACATCATGAATAAACATAGGATAAGGGTATCAACTTTATAACAACACTTACAATTCTTTTATATAAATAAACTAAGTAAAAATAACAATAGAAAATATAGCATTTACACGTAAGACAATAGTCTTACATTATATTCTCTCTATTATATTATAATCTTGTCTATATGTTGCATGGACTAAGCATGCAGAATATGTATTAATTACAGAAAAACAGTATCATTTTAATTTCAGTATTATTAAATAAAAATTATAACTTCTATACTTAAAGAAGAAAAGTAACTATTAGTTACTTAAGTACTCTATATAGGGCTTCAAGTGTTTATTTTATTCTTTAGTAAACTATACATAATAACCTTGACAGGTTTTATAAAACACAGTGAATATAAAATGATATACAGGAAAGACCCTAATAATAACTTATGAAACTATTATGAAAATAAAATCAAGTATTCTAATGCACTGTCATTATCTTAAAGCGACAGAATGCTCAGTTTTTTTAAACTTAAGCAAAATTTTTAACAACTACAACCCCATAATTGGACAGAGGTAAAATATAAGGAAAGGATAAATGCTGTAAACATTAGTTTGTCACCGAGCCTCATTTACCAGTTATAAAATAAACAAGTATATACATTTTTAACGATGTAACATAAAAAAAGAATTTATAAAAGAAAATAGTATTAATAACTATTATGATGATCTTAGGGTGGAAACCCTGCAAAAATTTATAATTACAACAAAAATAGAAGTTACGGGTTGTAAACCCTTTTCAAGACAGGTTCACGGCCTTAAGCTTTTTTTTACAGTATCCTATCAGAAAATCTAACGGCTCTTCTAAGTCCTCGGTCTTTACAAGTATTTTGAAGGGTAAGGCATTTTTGCCTTAGTTTTGATTCCCTTCACATACAACACTTCAAACGCAAAAGAACTAACTTCTATAGTCACGGCCGAAGCTGAAGAAGCCTTGTAGTAAAGCAAGGGTCTTAACTAGCTAAGAAAAACAGTAAAGAAAACAACTAAAAACAACCAAAACCCATGAGGTTCTAATAGGCCGCTTTGACCAACCCTTAACCTTCCACGAAGGTTTGCACAAGATGGGACGGCCATGGAAAAGTCCAAGCTTACCAGAGGATAGCCACTGATTCCTTTCCCATGCTGCTTCCCTCGAACGTTGAAGCTGTCACCTGTAACAAGGGAAGATTAATGTTAATATCTTACTTGTGAAACGATTCATATAAATGTAAAGAAATCGATTTATGAAATACTGGAAGTATTAACCACTCCTTACCTAAAATATGAAGGATGCGTGACCTCCTAAGAACAAACAAACAACCACCAAAGTGAAGAGAAGAAAACCCTTCATCGCTGAAATAGGGTAGGGAAGAGTTTTTGACAGAGTTAAGAGCCACAGCGACTGAGTCAAGATGAGTGCAAGGATTACTCAGGAAACCTTCACATTAATAACCCCAAGTTTAGCAGAGACGACTACATTGCTCCCTAGCGAGCCGTAGAAGGAATAATACCCACACAGTAAGGAATTGTTTGGAGAAAAGCAAACAACAAGGATGAAGCACGCAGGAATGCAATTGCAATTTACTCACAGCGATGAGTGAAGAGAAGACCCACATTCAAACGACAGGAGCCGAAAGAAATGGAGCAGGAGACCGGGGAAACAATGACGAGCTAGGGTTAGAGATGGCCTTTTAACCTCTCGACGCTTGGCTATCAATCTTCCAGGTCTCCTCATAAATAATTTGCACACGGTGGGTGAAATTTCTATAGTCGTTCAGAACAGACATGAGGAATGGTTCTTACAATCATTTAGTTGATTCAAGAAGGTTCGACTATAATATTCAGTGAAGTCAACCTATAAATTTCCATACGATCACAAGAACTCTTTAATATACATATTTATACTTTGCATCATAGTTCATTATTGGCGTTTAAACAATTCATTTGATTACTTTATGATATACTATCAATTTTATTGTTGCTTTCCACGTTATAATTCTATGATCATTATGGCTATAGCTAGTGTTATGGCATAGAACTTTGTGACATCTTACTCTTACCTTATAAACAAATGATAAAAGGGTAAACTATATCTAGAATGATAAATGCATAATATAACCTTATGTACAAGCTTGGAATGCACGAGATAAAGGTCTATAAGAGTTTTCCCTTAGAGTTGATCCATAATTTGTTATGTCATAGTTTTATTCATGAACTTTCCATCTAGGTGAATGACTATTTTCGTCATTCATTATTTATAATCTTAAATAAAATAAGTTTTGTGATAGTGTTGTAGAATAAAAGCATAATACCTATGTATAAGTAAAAATAATACTTATACCAGCATTCACTTAACATCTATATGTTAAATATAGAATATATTAATGTATGACATTAAGAGTATTGTAGAGTCAATCATGGTAAGCATACTGATAGTAATATTAACCCCTTTGGTTTTGCCATAATTACCTAAGAGAAGAAGTTGGTAAGTAATACAAAGGAAAATAATAATAATTACTTTAATGATTGTTTTTCCTAGTATAAAAGTTCTTAACCAAGAAATTGTAATATACAAGGGTTAAGCTTTTAACCTCTTTATTAAAGAGTTTACCAACATAAATGTTAGACCAATAAAAAATTATGTTCTACATTCTTTTGAGATAGTAACCACTAAATTTAGGCCCTCTTATTTTTGATATGAAAGGTACATAATCAAAACCTGTTATAGTAAGTTATATCCGACTAAAAATAAACTTAGTTTGGAACAGTTGTTGCATAACTAAAACTTATGTTTTTAGGTGGAGTATATTTTCTCTCGAAAATCAGTTTGAATAGAGATTGATTTCCCTTAAACTTCAAAAGTTGGAAATGGAAACAGTGTTACGTAAACCCCTTATAAAGCTATAAATGAACATTACAAGGTAAGTGGACGTGTGCACTTGGAAGGTAAACTGTAAATTCTATAACTCTGCCTTTTCCTACTTTATTTGCAAAGAGTTTAATTGACTCTCTTTTTATACGCGGCATCTATGATAAGTATCAAATAATACAAAAATCTTTAAGAATCATAAGGTTACTCCCACTAAAAAGATGGACAGTTATTGAATTTACCTCAGCAAGTATTGAAAATGGTTTAACAATTATCTTCCTACTGAACTTTTATGTTGCGACGTACTTGTATTTTTAAATACTTTAGAATTTTCGACAAGCTGCCAACCGAACTTCTTACCTGTAGTCTGTAAGAATAGGAAAATGTTCTGCATTAGATCGAAAGCTAAGTAAGCCCAGTTTTTGCATGACATCCCACCTTGTGGTCGCAAAAAGAAAACAAGTCAGTATTCTGAAAAAGAATTGTTCTATCAGTAAACACAATCCAACAGATAATTTAATTAATAAGATGATAACATATAACTAATTAAATGATTAGTTAACAGCATTTATGTTAATAATATGCAAAATTTTAAATTTTAATTTTTTTTGAAAATTTGGGGTTTTGACAGTGACGTGGCAAGGGGGATTCCCAGGATCAATGTGGCGTTGGAAAACATGCAAGCTGATTATCAAACTTCAATGTTGGAAGTAGAAGGTAAGCTGAATCAAACAACCATTTCTATCTTAATTGACCTAGGGGCTAGCCTGAGTTATGTTTCTCCTAGTTTAGTAGAAAAATGCAATTTACCAGTAGAAAAGTTTACAAAGTCATGGCTGGTTCAACTAGTTATAAGAGCAAAGAGAAAAGTGATTAATTTTGTAAAAGACTGTACTTTATTTATGAATCAGCTTGAGACTTCTGTGAAGCTAAATGTACTTCCATTAGGCTCTTATGACGTGTTAATTGGAATGGACTGGTTAGAACAACATAGAGTAGTTTTGAACTATTTTGATAAAACTTTTAAATGCATAAATAATGAAGGAGAAATAGTAACCATAACAGGAATTCCTAGGAAAACAACAATCAGACAAATGTCTGCCTTGAAATTAAAGAGAGTTGTTCGGAAAGGATGTAAATATTTTGTTGTAACTGTAACTGATCAAGAACATATTAATAATGAAGATAAACTAAAACTGGAAGATATTCCAATCCTAAGAGGGTATTCGGATGTATTTTCGAAGGAAATTCTGGGACTGCCTCCGAAAAGGGAACTGTATTTCACTATTGAGTTGGTACCTGGTGCAGTGCCTAACTCAAAATATCCTTATGGGATGAATATCTTGGAACTTAACGAATTAAAATCACAATTAAAGGAACTTATTGATAAAAAGTACATAAGACCAAACATCTCCTTGGGGAGCGCTTGTCATTTTCGTTAAAAATAAGGATGGTACTCTACGCTTATGCATTGATTACTGTCAGCTTAATAAAATGACCATTAAGAATAGATACTCATTTCCTTGCATATATGATCTAATTGATCAACTGTGTGGAGCAACAATATTTTCAAATATTGATTTAAGCTCTGGTTATCATAAAGTTCGAATCAAAGATGAAGATATTTTTAAAACAACTTTTAGGACCATATATGGTCACTGTGAGTTTTTTGTCATGCCATTTGGGCTCACTAATGCCTCGGTTGTTTTCATGTGTTTAATGAATAATGCATTTCATAAATATCTCGATAAATTTGTAGTTGTTTTTATTGATGATATTTTAATTTACTCTAAGTCTAAAGAAGAACACGAGGAGCATTTAAAAATTGTCTTACAAGTGTTAAGGGAACATAAGCTTTATGCTAAGTTCAGTAAGTGTGACTTCTTTAAAGATAAAATACAATACTTGGGTCATGTGATAACTAAAGAGGAGATCTTGGTTGATCCAGAAAAGATAAAAGCAATTGAAAAATGGTCGGTCCCAAAGGATGTGACTGACGTGCGATCATTCATGGGAATCACTGGTTATTACCGAAGATTCATTGAGGGGTTCTCAAGAATCACAAATCCCATAACTTCTTTACAGAAGAAAGGGAAGAAATTTGAATGGAATAAAAAATGTGAAGAAAGTTTTAAGAGATTAAAAACATTATTAACCACTACACCAATATTAAGAATTGTTGATCCTAACAAGGACTTTGTTGTATGCACTAATGAATGCAACGATGGTCTTGGTGGAGTCTTAACTCAAGAAGGACATGTAATTGCATATGAGTCTAGGAAACTTAAGATTCATGAAAAAAATTACGCTACATACGATTTAGAGATGTCTGTTGTCATGCATGCTTTGAAGATGTGGCACCACCACTCAATCGAAATAAAATTTATGTTAATGATGGATAATAAGGGTTTAAAATATCTGTTGGATCAACCAAATTTAAACACAAGGAAAGTTAGGAGGCTAGATTTCCTTCGCGAGTACGATTTCAAGATCCAACATATTAATGGAAAAGCAAATAAAGTCATGGATGCTTTAAGTAGAAATGCAAGATTGAAATTTGTGGTAGCAATCAGTACTTATAAAACAGATTTAGAAGATCAACTCAAAGGAGTAAACTTGGATGAAAATTATCAAAATTTACAAGCTAAAGTAGCAGAAAATTTAACTGAAAGTCTAAGTACAGGGTATAGTCTAAATGAAAAAGTATTATTACTTTATAAAAATAGGCTGTATATACCTAATGTACCTAAAATTAAGCTGTTGATTTTAAATGAAATACATAAGACTCCCTACTTAGGAAATCCTGGCTAAAAGACCATAACCATGTTGCAGAAAGATTATTTTTGGCCGAATATGAAGAATGAGTTAGCAGAATATATTTCCAGGTGTTTTGAATGTCAACAGGTTAAAACTAAACACCAGCATTCAGCCAGTTCATTGCAGCCGTTACCCATCCCTAGCTGGAAACTGGAAATAATCAGTCTTGATTTTATTAGAGGTTTACCTAAAAATCAGAATCAGAATGATTCGATTATGGTAGTCGTTGATAAACTCAGTAAATAAGCTCATTTTATACTAGTAAAGACTACCCACAAGGATGCTAATATTGCTGAAATATTTATGAAACAAATATTTCGTTTACATGGGATACCGAAAGTTATAATTTATGACAAAGACCCTAAGTTTATGGGAAATTTATGGAAGTTTCTATTTAAAGGTTTGAATACTACTTTAAATTTCAGTACATCTTTTCATCCCCAGACAGATGGACAGACTGAAAGGGTAAATCAAATATTTGAAGATATTCTAAGTATATATGTTAGACAACAACCAGGTAAATGGGAGGATTACTTACACTTGGTAGAGTTTGCATATAACAACCACTACCAACCTTCAGTAAAATATAACCCATTTGAAGTTCTGTATGGAAAAAAGTGCAATACTCCCATCTCACAGAGTAACCCAGTTGACAGGTTAGTACTAAGACCTGAGCTATTAAAGGAGATGGAGCTGATTGTAAAGCAAGTGCAAGGTAATTTGAAGGTTGCACAAGACAGACAAAAAATTCAAGTGGATCTTAAACGAACTCAGAAAGAGTTCTAGGTGGATGAACATGTTTTCATAAAGATAAGGCCTAAAAAGAGTTCTTTAAAGTTAGGAAGTTGTGCTAAGTTGGCACCCAGATATTGTGGGCCTTTCAGAATATTGTCTAGAATGGGATAGGTGGCATACCAACTGGATTTACCACCAAATTTAAAGATTCATAATGTTTTCCATATATCTATTTTAAAAAGATATGTAAATTATGCTACCCATGTTATAAATTGAAATGATGTGTAGGTGGAACCTAAAGGATATTTTATGGTGGAACCAGATTGTATCCTTGACAGGAGGGAGATCTTACTTCGGAATCGCACCATTGGACAGGTGATGGTGCAATGGAAGCACGCTAGTCTAGAAGAAGCAACCTGAGAATTGGAGAGTCATATGCAGGTAGCGTATCCAATTATTTTCCAGGGCAACTCTAAGGACGATGAATCAAATAACATCGACGACGATGCTATATTTAAGAGGGGGTGTATGTCACATACCCCAAATTTGTAAAAGCATTTTATGTTTAAGAACACATTATACTTTAATTTTATTGTAAAGTTTGTAATTGTTGACCAAGTGGGGTCAAGGATGATTGTAATTAATTATGCTGAATATTTTGTTAGTTAATAAATAAAAGATGAGACAACAGCTTAAGGAGGCTGTTAAATGAGTGTCTACTTACCACTTGGTGGAATAGACTGGGTTGAGAGCAGATTGACACTTGGAAGCATCCTCAAACTACTTCTAGTTGTTGCAGGAGGCAACTTCCCTATTTTGGTGGTCATGTTCCCCAAGAAAGTGGAACAAGAACAGGTGGATCATTAAGTGAAAAACTGACCCAAAAGACCTAGGAAATCCTATAAACTACCCATTGAATTCAACTGCAGGGGTGGAATGTAAATACTTGTGAAATTTTTGAGTGAAATTTGTGCCCAAGATATTCGACAGAGGGGAAAATAAGAAGATTAGAGTGTAAAAATGTTGATTTACTTAACTAGTGCATTTGTTTTGGCTGAGTTCTTACTGCTATAGGTAGAATTATTACTGATGATTATGTTGTGGAGTTGCAGGGGTTTCATAACCCATTCTCTCACCCAGTGCTTTCAACCAGGTGGAATAGTAGACAGGCTCGAGGGTCCTAATATTTGCAGCTAAGATGTCTTCATGAATTGGTTGGGTGGAACGGGATTCTTAGGCTGTTGTCTTCTCTGCAAGTTCTCAAGTTTGAAATGTTATTTATTTTATTTTATGCAAGCAAAAATAACTGGAATGAGATTTAGAGTTGATTTGTTTAAATGATTGGATAAATTGTATAAAAAATCAGACTGTGTATTCTCTTATGATTTAAAGGTAGTTAATTTCTGGTTAAACATATATTTGAATGAATGATTTAGGAATTATAATATTTTTGGAGGATAAATAATCCTTGTTGTATTTTTCCACATGTCCGGAGATATAGTACTCTAGTACAACAGGAAACTTAGAGCAAATGAGAATGTTTATTATCAAAGTTAGAGAATTTGAATTTACTTGAATTAAAGTAATTCAACTATTAGTATTATTTAGTTAGGTTATCACCAAATATAGCAAGGATTATTTATCCTCCAAAAATATTATAGTATTTTTTCACATGTCCGAAGATATAGTACTCTAGTACACCAGGAAACTTAAAGCAAATGAGAATGTTTATTATCAAAGTTAGAGAATTTGAATTTACTCAAATTAAAGTAATTCAACTGTTAGTATTGTTTATTTAGGTTATTACCAAGCTAATATCTTTTATAAATCCTTTATAAAATAAATTATATAGAAGTAAAACAGAAGTAATATTTCATAAATCTAGGTTACATAAAATTAAATAGGTTGTTATACAAAGTATTTAATTAGTCAGTAAACAATCTTTAAAACACTTTTTTCATCCTTGTAAAACTATAATTCTATCTTACTTTGTCTCTTATCATAATTTAACCGATATATTAAGAAATCTAAATATCTAGACTTTTAAGCCTCTTTTTCTTCGTGAAAAGGAAGCACTAGTTAGTAGTAGTTACCTAGTTTTACAATAGAAGTAAATAATTGCCTAATTGCTTATCTAATAGCAATTATAAACCCTAAATTGAAAATATAAATTTAAAATAATTGTTTATAAATAATTATTCAAAACCACCCTTTTGGATTGAAAACTTTTTACTGTCGGTTTTTCTTGGACAACAGTGTTGTCATCTTAACAATAAAAAAAATTTGTTGTTTTAAACCAATTTAAACAAACTGAATACAATAAAAATTTATAGAGTAAATAACATACATAGTCAATATTTAAAAATTTAATTTAACTCTTTTGTAACAGCGTCACAAATCAAATTATCACATAACAATGTTTGGCCTAATGGCTTAACCCGGGTATCTCTTTTCATATTTTTGTGTTATTAACTTTTAATAATTAAAAAAAATAGAATATATATAAAAGAATCAAAATTCCTTAATAATTTTATTTTCCTGTAAACAACTATTATAATAATAAATAGGTTTATTTTAAAAAGAAAATATTTACTAATAAAACCCTGATTAAAAACAATAATTCAATTTATTTCATGTATATTAGAGTTTTTTTACAATACAGGTCCTTGTCATGCATTTGACTGAGTAACACTAACCGGAACCCTTAAGCTATGATGTAGTTTTTTTCCCAGGTTTGGAGCCGTAAAGCTCTTAACAAAAAAAAAGAAATTTATAAGAGAGTCTTTGTTTCCTTTTTCCAAAACAAGTTTAGAGCCAAAGCTAGGCCCTACAGCCTCTTAGTATAACAATGCATAGTCATGATAGTAAATCATTTTTCCCATCAACATTGTAAGAGTTATGTACATCAACGATAACCTGCCCCCTACACGATTACTGAAGAGGGGAAACTCAGAGTGTGAAGCCGAGGCTTACCCAAGTGGTTGTGTCAGCACTTTTACAAGTTGAACCCCGAATGTTGCACCAGATATTATCTTCCACCTCTAGTTGTGTATAGAAGATTTTTATTTTACCTACAGCCACATTGAACAAACAAAAATATTAACATAATAGTCTACATTTTAAAATTTCATATAAGAAACTAAAAACCAGGGTTTGAAGGAAGTGTTTTACCTTGTAGCTATGAGCCGACTGCTTGCCTTTTTTTTTCTTTAAAACAAACCCTCTCAGACAACACTTTTACCTTCAGTAGGAAACCTTAGACTCAAACACCATAAGCCAAAAAAATTTGCGTACTCAATATTTGGTGAGATATTTTAAGTTTGAACCTGCAAACGCCACTATGGAGGCCACGAGGACAAGGAACACCTGGATTTGACTGCGGCGTGCCTCTTTTCAAGTTGAAAACATGATTGAGGCCTAGCAAGCCAAGAGCCCATTAGCTCAATCCCCCTCTTTTCCCACCAAACATCAAAATTATAGTGTCTTTGAAGTGAAGTTTTAGGTTAGCGGTTGACTTATATCACTTAGGGTTTTTGTCTTAAAACCTCTTCCTTCGGCTGGCCACCACGTGGAATCCACCTTTCAAGCAATTTATTATTGGGTCTCAACAATTTCATATAGTACGATAATCCCTGCATTAAACTTAGTTTTAGTAAATACTTTACAAAATGTAAAATCTAGGTATTTCACAAATATTTTCTTATAGCGCATATGGTAAGGTAAATCCTATTTTAAAAATATTTGGTTAATACTTACATAATGAGAAAATGATGAGAAACCTAGGTATTACATAAACAATTCTGGAAATAGTTTTAGAGATAGGAGTATGGTTCTTTTACATGCATCATTAGTATAGTATGAGTAATTAGAGTTTATTTTATAAGATTAGGGTTAAGCATTGATGTTGCTTAAACCTTCTTCAGTCATGTAATTATATAGAACTAGGTAGCAAAATAAATTTGCAAATCTTTACCAAGTTGGTTAGGTGTGATATCATAAGGCCGTTTTACATAACAAATTTAGATTTTAAAATATCATAACCCACATAAGCGTTGTTTTTCATAGAAATAAAATGCATGGGAAGAAACTAAGTTTTATATACCTTCAATAACCAAAAGATTCAAATTTTAATAAGTACTCCAACATTTATTTTGCTGATATAGATAGGTAATCTTGATTTCTGAACCGACTGTATAGGTCTTACCTGTACAATAACCTGTAAAAAGAACACCAGTTGACTGCATTAGCTTCAATAAGCTAAGTAATCCATGGGAAAAAACTAAGGACCCCCGAGCATAAGAAAAGAAGAATAATCTATTAAAATCTTACTTTTACTAGGAACTTAAATAGTTAAAATCAATACACTCCATCTCGAACTCAGTTAGACCAACTTTTCAATATTTTCTTGTATACACTACTAGTAATAAAAGCGTTGTACAGATGTGTTTTAGAAAATGAATTAGTGCAGCAACTAGTTAATATATTGTAAAAGTGTTATCTTTAGCGGTTAGTTGAAACTACTTAAGTGATGATTTAACATTTAATGTCGCATGGAAAAATTTTAAATTTGTACGAAGTTTTTGAGTGTTACAAGACTGATAGGTATTTTTTCAAGGGGATGCAAATATATTTATGATTCTGATATATAAGAATGAGTATAAAAATCATAGATATGATAAACATACTTTATTTTAGCAACCAAATCATGAGCATCATTACATTTGAATTGCATAGTGTTACAGTGCCCCTAGGGGTCAACAAATTTTGACCTTCTTACAAAATCTGGCACATCAATGTTGTTTCTTTTGAGCAACTGAGTCATCGTTTCCATTTTCTTTTTAAAGAAATATTTTTCTTTGTGAGAATATTTTCCGCAATAGGTACACTGAAATTTTCCTTTCTTGTTTCCCTTCTTGAAATCCGAGCCTTCATCAGTTGAGTTAGACCCTTCATCTTCGGAGTCTGACATTGTCTTTTTCTCCTTCACTTTTAGATTTCATTTGGACTTGAGATTCTTGATTTAAATATCAGCAAGTGCATGATCCTATAAGGTTTTTAGAGTTCCCATTTGAAAAATATTGATCTTCTCTTATGTGAGAGAATATATGAATGCATCCAAGGATGGAATCCTCCAATTTTGAATTGCAAGCTTAGTAGCATAGAATGTTGACACAAAACTAAGTATTTTGGACCCAACTTTGATAGAATGGAGAGGATTAACTGATCTTATTCCTTCGTAATCCCACACTGCTTGAGAAAAATCACAAGTGACTTAAACTTGGTGATGAATTCCTCAATGGTTTCCAATTAACTTGGTCTCAATGAGATCAACCCATTCTCTAATTGATGTCCTCTAAGATCATCTTAATTTCCTAAGAGGGATTAAATTTTGATCCACACTTCATTAGGGCCTTTCAATCCATTAAGATGAGAAATAAGTTCAAGAGAGAGAGATAGACAAAGCAAACCATAAGCTTCATATCTCTTGTTATGCCACCTTGATTTCTCAGCAAGAGAATTAGGCTTGATTTCTAAGGCCATAGTAACTATGTAGAGACTTTTTCTACATAATATTATCTCAATATTGGATTTCCATTCATAATAATTGAATGGAGTGAATGTTACTATCTTATATAGATCAATTCTCTGATGGTGTGCTGCTAGTGAGATAACTGAATACCTGCACAAAACTAGAAAGACAATTTTATTTAGCCTGACCAGGCTCTGATACCATATTATATTCCGACAGGAAGATCTTAGGCCAAAAATAGTCTTCACATAAATTGCACAAGAGAAGTAAAGAGGAGAATAATTGAAGAACAATATGAGAAATCTTCCATTAATTGATTATTCACATTATGGGTGATCATATAATACAACATCAATGAATAATTTGAATACCTTCTCAAGCAGTTGAATATACCAACCTAGACTGACTCTAGAGCTAACTAGGAGTGAGAGAATCGCCATAAATAGATAACTAGTGCAACTGCAGATAACCAAATCATTCAATAACCAGTTACAATCAGTTAACTGAAGGGGTAGGTGAGCAAAGGCGCCCATGTTCCCATGACTCATGCAAACCGGCACTAGAGACAATGGAATTTATCTTACAGATTCATATCTGAGCACAACTGAGGATAGTTAATGACCTACTGGGGTGAACTATTGGACACTGTTGGTGGCACTTCAGATGGGTTCCTATAAAATAAGGATTGATCTCTGGAGCTACAAAATGCATGTAGATAGGTGAAGTAAGTGGCAGATGTTCATTATTCATTTACCCCATGCACTGGTAAAGTGATGAGACCTCCTAATCTAAGGAAATTAAGAAAATATACTTTATGTGGTTAAAAGGAGACAAAGGGAGGATTAATAATCCTAACAAAAAAATGGTTCTTATACAAAATCCTCCATGAGCTGAATAACTAACTTCTAAAAATAGGTGATAACTTCCTTTTATATCTATCATATATATTTCTTAACTAATAAATGCTTTTGAAAAATAAACTACAGACTACTAACTAACCAATATTCAAAATTTGGTCTTCGATAGGTCTTCAATATTTCTTCCTCAGCACAACCTGTACTTTGTATTTCTATATTTATCCACTGTCTTCCACTGGTCGACAGTCGTCAGCTCCAAATTGACCATATTCGTTTCCAGAAATATCAACTCCACATTCTCCACATAAGAAAACTCTAGCAGTTGTGCACATGTGGCTCTAAAGGCGAACAACATTTCAAAATCCTCTGATAACTTACCAGTTATAGTCTTTCCTGATAAATACTATTGCATATCATCAAATTTTTTGTGGTCCAATATGCAACTGATAAGTCGATCCTGGTATTCCTTCTGAGAGAACATACTACCTTTCTCTTCCTAGAAGAAAAGCAGTCCCTTATCAAACAAAGGTTTAAACAGGTCAATAAATAACTTCACTTGGTGTTTCATGATGCCAATCTTCACTTGCACTGTGTCCAAATGTTGGTGCTTGCTCATGATATTCCTGGCCCATGTGATGACTGAGATTCTAGATTTGATGTTGGTTGTATTTATATCATTCTCATTTAATCCATTCAAGAAAATGATGGTGTTGTTTGTAGCATCTATAGGTTTCAGTTCATAAGTTTCTGCAGTGAGGTAAATTAATAATAGGGTTTTCTGGAGAATCCGCAGTGGTCATTTTGAAATTCAAGGTTTCAATTCCATATCAGGAACCATCATCAATTTGATTTCAATTTTTTTTCCTAATGATGGTTCCTGATTCATAATCAAAACATCGACTTTCAAAATGACCACTGCGGATTCTACAGAAAACCCTATTATTAATATATAGGTTTCTTATTTAATACTTCTTTTACTACTGCAACACTTTTCCTGGCAGACTGAATAACAATTTGTTTATCCAAAATGTAATCTAAAT
Source organism: Pseudotsuga menziesii (assembly GCA_001517045.1). Taxonomy (NCBI): domain Eukaryota; kingdom Viridiplantae; phylum Streptophyta; class Pinopsida; order Pinales; family Pinaceae; genus Pseudotsuga; species Pseudotsuga menziesii. The sequence continues at coordinate 138,311 of LPNX010112098.1, read as the reverse complement.
AATGCCTAATTTTTTTTCTTTGGTGACAATCATGTCCCATAATATATGTTTTTCTCCCTGCACAGGTAGCTTTCTAGTCACATGTTTCACAAGCTTAGCAGTTTTATTTGAAAACTCTTTGCATTTGGTCTCCCAAAATTTCCTTTCCTCATCTTTTTTCAGTGCAGCATTTTGCAAGATCTTGTTTTGGTTCTTCAATCCCACTATTTCTAAATCTCTTAGGCTAACTTGAGACATAACTTGTACAACAGAATCTGTATTAACTTGTACTGGGGTGAAATCATTTGAAATTTAGGATCCTTTGTATTTTCATTCAATTCCTTTTCCAATTCTTCCTGTTTTTTCTTCAAATCTTTCTCATTCTCAATTAAAAGATTCACATCTCTTTCCCACTGCTTCTTTTCTTCAGCAAACCTCAAAAGCTTTGATTTACAATCATTTAATTCATCCTTCAAAGTGTCTTTTTCTTTCTCCAACTCAGTAAGCTCTATATCTTGTATGAGTTTGGTGGTTGGAATTTTCAAATTTTTTTTGAGGATTTGAATAGTTTTTTACTTTTCATTTAGGAGATTCTGAGTAACTTCTCCCTTATCAGCTTCATTACCAGTAGTTAGTAAGTCACCTTGGAGCTTCTTTATTTGCTGCTTATGAGCCTTATTTTCAGCCTTCTCTTGTCTTAACTGGTTTTCAACTTTACTATTTACAGATTCCAGTCTAGAAAAATTAAAATTGGCCTTGATTAGGTCACTATAGATTACCTCTCCATTCTATTTATGAAGATGAATCATATCATGAATTTAAATATTTTCTAAATTCATCCTCATTTCAGCAACTTTGTTTTTTGTGGCTAGTTTAGGGTGTTCTGATCATGATTTCTGACTGTCACCAAGGACACATCTTTGCTGTGTATGTTTTGACATATGCATACAATTTGATGGATTCATCTATTGATACTTCCTTTTCTTCCATGTACTTGTCAAATAGCTCAGCTCTGGTCTTGAACTGAGAAGTGGGGTCTTTAGGTGTCTCTGAGAAAGCATACTCCTCGATTTCAAAGGCTGGTCCTTTGAATTTCATGTTCTTTTTCTTTCCTTTGACATCTGCTACCTGTACTATCTTCCCTGCCTCTTCAATCTTTTATTTATTTGGTGTCTTAGCAGTGTCTCCTTCTTCTGTATCCATAGAATCAGAAAAGTCTCTCTTGTTAGTCCTTTCAGAGTGACTTGCTATGGGTTTAATATTTCAGCTGCTGAAACAATAACTAAATGGTTTGGCTGTGTGGAACTGGCATCCTTCATGGAAGAAGTGGAAAATTTTTGAATATCCTCGCCCTGAGGATAATCCATCCAATTACCACTCTCATCCATACCTGCAACTTCATGATGTTCAAAGGGTTTATTATTATTCACCTATCTTCTAATGGATATAAAATGGTGGGGATCATAATTAACAACTGCATCAGTTTGAAATTTCATTTCCTTAGTAAATTTTCCACCACTGGAAAAGCAGCCCTTCCTTTTTTTTATGAATGGGCCAAATACCCATGGAAATTTAATCTTAGATGATTTCTTAAAATTAATGAAGTGTTCATTCTCAACAATCAAATTCTTCCTAATCAACTCTAAGGAAAATATTCTCGGAGTCAATAAAGCTGGTAAGACATATGGATGAACAAATCCATATACTCTTATTACAGTCCCTTCTTCCATTAAAAACCAGTCTCCAATTATTTTTAGAAAACTGTAATATTTCCTTCATAAGTGGTAGAACCCTGGGAAGATTCAGTTTCACTACTACATATGGCCCAAAAGTACCACAAAAGTTTTCCACGAAAAAGTTAAAAACGATGTTTTCGTGAAAAAAGAGTTTAAATTTTTGGAAAATTTTGAAAATGCCCCCCAACTTTCGTCACTATAGTGATGTTATGGAACTTTCGTGGCTATTTCAATGAACGTTCATGGCTATTGTGATGAAAATTCCATAACGTCGCTATAGCGACGAAAGGTCAAGAACGTCGTTATAACAACGAAAGTAGAAATGAAGGTTTATTTGCATTATTTGTATGGAAACACTTGGATTATTTGCATGTAATCTTTTCACCCATAGTTTCACTTGGTAAAAAATATATCTATATGTTTATAGACATAGGTACACATGTCATTAAGTCCCATGGGACCTATATTGTGCTTTTGTATGGGGACTCCTCAAGGGTGTTGTACTTATAATGAGAATCATTGACTATTACACAAACCTGTTTTATTTAGTACTTTATTTGTCCTATAGCAAATAATATTTTGCATTATTTCATTTTCATGTGTTTCACCAAATTGGAAAAGTACATTTGGAATGTAAAAGTGTAATGCCTATTACACTACAGATGACCATAATTTTAGATTTTGTGTTGATAGTTCATAAGTTATTCACATTCTAGATTAGGCACACAACATATGTTTTTAGGTGTGATAAAGTAGAGTCTTATAGGCAGTAAAGATCTTCAATCTAAATAAGCATACAACATTGCAGTGTACGTACCGATCTTTGTAGACAAACACTAGGATATTTCCAACTGATATGTATTTTTATCTCGTGGTTTATTTTATCATTATATGGTGTTTGGGAGGAAAAAACTGACGAAATTATCTTCTTTTTTGGCTATCTCTAGGTTTATTTTGGGACTCCTTAAATAGGCTTTGAAGTGTAGGTATGTGAGTTTTGTATGTACTTATGCGAATACAAAGTCACTAAGGGTTGTTTAACAGTTGTTATGAAATTAGATTGTATATAGGGATTGTTTTGTACATGTTTGATAAATAATTATATGTAAAAAGAAATCTCAAAGTCATGGTCATATTTGTAATGTTTACACCACCTTTTTCTTAGTGTAGTTATAAAATAATCTACCTATCACATGGAAATTTGTATGGTTTATGAAACCAACTTGAGTTTCGGAAATTCCACTTTGAGAATTATAGGGGAGATGGAAATGTTAGGTCTATGTGTATAAAATTAGAAATCCATAAATGGGAAAAATGGTTCCAAAAAATTTCATAGGAAAAAATAAACATCACAATATTCGTGAAAACAATGAGTAGGTAATATAGTCAAACAAGAAAAAAATGTTCCCAAGGGTCAAATGTCAAGATTCTAAAGTTGGACATCACAAATTTGATATTTTGTGTTTTCATTTTTTTGGGAGTGAGCTTTCTATGATGTTGGAGCAAAAAAGGAGTGAGCTTCATCATCATCATGATCATATTTAAATTCATATATAATTTTAATTCATTAACATAAATAATAAATTTATAATAATTCATTAACACGTCAAACTATGAAAACACAAATCTTGGGGATCAAATAACATTACTAGGCCATATATTTCATAACTAAAATAAGCCAAGAACAAAACATTTATTGTCATTTGATTCCATAGGATCTAGGATTCAATCCATGGGTTTGCGGCTTTACCTTCCTCCACTTCCCATGAAGAATACCATGGACATGAAAATAAACAAAACTCAATGACCCTACAAATGTAAGAGAAGAATGTAGTTGTTAATCCATGTGATTCATTTGTTGGACTTGACCTTCCTACACAACCCATGAAGAAGAATGTAGCCATTGATCCATGTGATTCTTTGATATCCATTCAATTACCAAACAAATCAGGGTTTGAACAATCCATGATATCTTGCATATATAAGGCAACCAATTCTGATAAGGTCCCACCTTCTAAGAGGGAGAAGCTTCAAGGATGACTTCCAGTATTTCATAAATAACTATGAATGCACATCCTAATACATGAATTTGTCATGTTACTTTATATTTTTCCTTTCTTTTCCTTTTTGTTCCCCTTTTTGTTTCTTCCCTTTATGTTTTCCATAACTTGTCAATGAAACTAAATTGAGGTGTAGGAAAACATTGTTATCATATTATGGATGAAAGCATACAAATTTCATGCATAGATTGCACACACACTGCCTAGATTTCATCACCATATTCATCATCATCATCGTCCTCATTATCATCATCATCATAATCACTACCACCACCACCACCACCATCATCATCATAGAAATCATCATCATCATCATCATCACCATCATCATTAGCATCATCATCACCACCATAATCCTCATCCTCATCCTCATTCTCATCGTCATCATCATCACTGTCATCATCATCAGTATCAGCATCAGCATCATCATCATCATCATCATCATCATCATCATCATCATCATCATCATCATCGTCGTCGTCGTCGTCATCGTTATGTTTAATGTATTATGCTTACGTATATTTAGTTATGTTTAAACCATCGTTATCATCATCATAGTCATCATCATCATCATCATCATTGACATCATCATAATCGTCATCATTTTCATCATCATAGTCATCATCATCTTCATTAGTATCATCGTCATCGTCATCCTCACCATCAACATCATCATCATCATCATCATCATCATCCTCATCATCATCATCTTTAGCATCATCATCATCACTACCACCACCACCCTCATCATCATCATCATCGTCAACATCATCATCATCATCACCACCACCACCACCATCATCATCGCCAACATCATCATTATCATCACACCATTAAGGGAAGGATCTAACATAGTGTCTTTGTGGTTTAAATTGCCTTATCTTACTTTGGAATTCTAGCATGACAAGGTCTTTGGGGCCATAGGAGACCAAAATGGGAGATACATTAATGTGAATGAAAAATAAAAAAGTTTGGATGGGTCTTTGAATGGTAGGTCATTGGTAGACATGGACCTAGGAAATGGTCTCTTGAATGGACTTAACATTGAGGTATGTGATCCATCATATAAAGAAGCACTAGAGTATATAAATATCCCATTCAAGGGTGCAAAATGTAACAAGTATGAGCATTTAAAAATATTAAGGTGCATTTATTGTTTCATTTTTCAATATTTAAAAATGTTACTTGTATAATAAGGACCTAATCACTCTAATTAGCGACTTAATATTTAATCAATAACTATAATCAATCACAATAATCAATCTCCTTCCATACATGGTGTAAAAGAGGCTAGAAACATCGACTCGCTTTCCTAAATCTCTTCCTCCACATGATATAAACCTTGTTGTGCATATATGGATTTATATGTGATGGGTATTTCAATGAGCATGCAATCATTGTGACTATATGAAGAAGAGATCATAATCATAAACATCATTATCCAAGAGGAACACCCTGTCATATATAAACTCAAGGCCATAATAGCTATAATATCTTCCTCTTTAGTAAAATAGAACCATGAAGATCAACATATTGATAAATGCATAAATAGGCCCTAGGATCCCATTAATTCAATCACTATCAATATTAATCTATACCATGGGTTTGAGATCACAAACCTTAAAAAGGGAGAGAATGTAGCAGTACTAGTTCATTTACGTGTAGTAAGTAACATTGAATTTAAGTACCGTGAGTTGTTCAACCCAAACTCTTCTTGATTTGAGCTCAAATCACTTTTGGAAATAAGGGTATGTTGTGTCCCTAATGAAACCAAAGACTGGAATAATTACAAAAATCATTCATCTACTTATTGTATATGTTATACATTTGGGTCTCATAGTCTATTCATGGCCTAATAGCTAATAAAGGTTATTTTGTATACCAAGGCACGCTTGTAGTGCATGCATTTTCACACTCAAGGCTAATCATGCACATATATTTAACATGGTAGTGTCACACTTAATTTTATGTGTGATAGAACCATGAAATCCATAATCATTGATGTCATCATTATAACCTCCCACTATCGTTGATGGAACATGTTAAATTTCTTTCCATAAGTAGCATTTTGATTAGCTTAGGTGCATGATTGTGTCTTTCCCACTAGGGGACTAAGATTTAGGTTTATTTCCTTATATGTTCATGTGTTTTCCCCTCCCCTTTCCTAGTTATGTTCCTTGATCTATGGATTTTCCTTGTATCTACGATTTGTGGGCTTGAGAACAATTTCAAGGTCAATGACCCACATATTTGCTAGAAATGATATGCTAAATGCAAATTTCATCCTAATCATCATCATCATCATCATCATCATCATCATAATCATCATCATCATCATCATCGTCATCACCATCATCATCATCATCATCTTCATCATCATTAACATCATCATCATCATCATCATCGCCATCTTCATCATCGCCATCATCATCATCATCGTCTTCATAATCATCAATGTCATCTCCATCATCATTGTCATCACCATATTCTCATCATCATGTTCATCATTATCATCATCGTCGTCATTACCATCATCATCATCATCATCATCTTCTTCTTCTTCTTCTTCTTCTTCATTATAATCTTCGTCATCATCATCATCGTCGTCATCATCATCATTGTCGTCATCACCCTATTCCTCATAAACATCTTCATCATCATTGTCATAATCATCATCACCATCACCATCATCATCACCATCCGTCATGTCCCAAATTTTGCATTGGGCCACAATGGCCTAATCACATTTTCCATATTCATTAGATTTTGTCAAATTGATGCTAAGGGTCAAATAATTGCCAAGGAGGAAAATTACTAGTTTCCTAGGTTGGGGGTGGAAGCTTTTGGATTTGGAATAAGGGAGAAAATAAATGATGTTTGAACATTAGAATGGCATAAATATTTAATAATGTATCTTATTAAATAAATACAAGAGAAATTTGAAGTGGCAATGGAGCATGGAAACGCATGGAGACTATGGGGCCCACACAAGCTAGAAAATTGGTGCCACATGGCATTCTCCTTTTGTAATTTTGAATCCATGGGAATAATAAAGGTTCTTGGATGAGATATATGGATAATACACTTGGCCATATGCATCATAGGTCAAATTTTGGATGAAATGTAACTTACATGGGAAAGGAAGAGTCATTTTGGAGCTAGTGAGACACTTGAACTAGATTCCTTAGCTCTATGACAACAATGATGAAGATGATATGACACCTATGACCCAAATTATAAGATATTAAGGCTGAAATATGAAATATATAACATGTAAATTCGAAATATACTATCCAAGAGAGCTCTCATGTGAGTTTGGGAAGCTCAATGGGCTCCTACTCAAATTTGGGGAAGGTGGAAGGCTAGGAAAGAGGGGACACATGTCAATTCATGGGAACACACCCTAATTCTAATTGGATTGAGTTTGTGGATGTATTTGGAACCTTATAAGGCTAAGTAATTTGATAAAATACAGGAATCAACCAATAGAATGGATTTTTATCATTTGAGAAATTGTCATTTGTAAATTGTGAGAGCTAGTGGATGACTAGTTTTCTTGCCTTGGCCACTTTCGAGGGTGAAAGATTCCCATCCAAGTTGGTGTTTGGAGAGGCCACTCAGGTATTTCATGGAGATTTAATGGAGTATTATTTTCAGTTGTAAGCTACAAGAAATCATGTGTATTATTCTATTGCAGCACTCTCTCTCAACTATTTCTAGTTTTCACACCGTATTCATGCCAATGGAGGGATTGCGCTTTGGGTGAGCTATTGATCTCTTTGGGGAATATTATAATTCCAATTATATTATTTTATGATATATATGCTCTTTATTTCACTTTCATAATATTCTCAGGTCTAAATACCCAAAATAATTCATGTAAAAATGTTGAACAGTGAAGAAATAATGTGATTTCCCCACTATCTTGTTGTGAACACATTGTGAACCATTGTAATGCTGATGATTTAGAATTGGGAGAGACTTTAATTGTAAATTTATTATTGTAATCAGTTAAATATTCTCTGTTCTTTGTTCTCATAATTTTTCAAGTCGAAATTCCCAAGAGTTGTATGTCAAAATGACTTTTAATGAGCAAACAATGACCATTTCCACTCTATTTTGATATATGCCATGGTAATGCTTATTATTTTGAATGGAGGAATGTATCTCTGATAAATTTATGATGGATGGAATTTCAATAATGTTTATTTAAATTATCATGTTCAGTACTTAATCATTGGAATCCATTTTACTCATTTTTGTTGCATTGGGAGAAGATTTGGTGCATTTTCCCCAAGGGTCAAAATTGTGACTTGGGAGTTGTTTTAGAAATAGTCATAACAGCATGTATAAACTGAACCATGATGCATATGAGACTTTTAAAATGTCCCTTACACATTCCCAACCTCTGTTCATAAATTAAAGTGACTTTGGGATCATTTGTGAAGCCATTTCCAGAAATTACCTAGGGGGAATTGGAGCCCCAATTTGCTAGTAAAGAATCCTACTTTGAACAGAACATTAAAAAAGTTTGAGGAAGTAATTGGGGGATCATTAAAAATATATTAAAATAATATTTAATTTCTAATATCATTCATGTACCTTCAGAGAAAATTTGGGAGCAGTTGGGCCAATTTGGAAGTCTAGACATCAAAACTAGTTAAGCTCAAAATTGGGGAAAAAGTGAAAAAAAATGGTGATTTAATAAAATTTTAAAAAGGGACATTACACCACCATAATCATCATCAAATTGACACCAAATTATATATCATGACAATTTCCTAGCAAGCTATGGCTTATATCAATATTAAAATCCCTTTAACAATGCATATCGATTCAAAGAGCCCCTTCTACCTGGGCGTCTCTAGCCAAGACATGCAATGAGGTCCCTATAGATTCAGATGTTCGTGGATGTGTTCACTTATTCGATTTTCACCAAATTATTTTTATGTCTGATCATGATTACAACGTCCTAGCTTCTTTAAAAGTACATACATACGTATACATGTGTCATTAGGGAAATAATATTTTAGAAAATCTTGAATCCGAATATCTAAAAAGGAACATAAATCCAAACACTTCAATTTCTTCTTTAAAACACTCTCCAAAATTTGGCGCCATTGACCTCTTTTCATAGTTAATGGGAAAATCTAAATGCTAGCGAATTTTGATTTTGTTATATTTTTTTTTAATATATATATTTGTTAATTTTTTAGATTATAATAATATATATTATATATAATATTTAGCATTTAGTGTTTTTATAAAAACATTTAATTTTTTATAAACGATTTGGGGAGGATTTGCTATTGTTATGAACAAGCAATGACAATACCTTAGCCATAATACCCATTTCAAACATGTTCATGAACCCTGATTATGACTATGTGAGATCCATTCATCCATCCATGGTAGCAATAGCAGGGAAATGGAAAGGCCAATTGGCCTTGATCCACAAAGCCTTGATACCTGCGTCTTATTCTTCTTTTGAGGGTTTGGGGAGATGTCTAGGAGCTTTGCAAACATATTCATCAGCATCGACTGAATAGAATTACATTGTGGTGGTCAGAGGAGGGTCAGGAGGGTACATTTCCACCATTAAATCCGTTGAGCTTGGTCTCAAGAAGGCATGTATTGAGAAACGTGGCTCTTTGGGAGGCACTTGTCTCAGCGTGGGATGCATCCCCTATAAGGTATCATTACTTTTTACCATTCTATATTCCATTATGTCTATTTTTTTTATTTTACAGAAGCCCTAATTAAACTTAGCCATGGTGGGATTCAAAACTTAAATGCCTCTATTTAAACAACACTTATTCTGGTTTTTGATAACTATCTGATAGGGTATTTTCACTTTGTGTATTGTTGTTTAGAAAATGGTCAGAAAACATGTATTTTCGATTGTCGTTTATAAAATGGACATAACACATATATTTCATTCATTATAGCTTCTGATGCATTCCCAATGTGTTTTATAGACTATTATTATCATTTCTTGATTTGTAAGAAAGCTGTGTTTTCTCAAAATGGGTGGACACCAATTATCGTTTTTATTGTGATCGTTTTCTTTTCAAAAAAATATAGTCTTGATCCTCAAGCTACAGGGAATTAGGGCTTCCAAATATTCCTGAGGCTAAAGACATGAGCCGATCTAACTTCAGTGTAATTACGTTAAAATGAGTTCACATTAGCATGTTTGAATGGGTAGGTTTTCCAATGGTACAGTCTATGTCAACCATGTGCCTATAATAGGAGCCTTTACAAATGGAATAAAGAGGTTTTCTGGTATCAGGCTTTGCAGCTTATAATTATCCTAATCCTTAGCTTAGCCTTCCCCGAGGATCATTTATTTTTATGTTTCCTCCTCATTTTTTGGCATACATAAGGTAGCTTTTCCAGTACAATGAAAGCATAGTTTACCATAGAAAAATAAATGTCAAGTAACAGATACAAACACTATTAGATCTTGAAAATCAATAGATAAAACTGGAAAGATATCTCTATCCCACAAATAAACTTACAACAGTTTCAGTTTTCTTTAATTAGAAACTGACACAAGGGTTTGTTCAAGAATCAATCGAAATTAAAAATCAAGGTTTGGGCAGCTAAGTGCATAAATGTGAAATATGTATGTAGAGGCAAATTATGTATACTTACTTGCCATTAATTAGAGCTTATGTCAGCCAGTTATCAAAGTATTTATCCCATGGGACAGGGGCAGAAACATCAAATATTAAAGCTCTGAGATTGTGAGTGGCACTACCCAACCCAATAATCAGAACACCCTCTGATCTCAAGGGTGCCAAGGCCTTTCCCATTTTGTAGTGGTACTCACCATTTTGATTTGACTAGACAAATAACTGAAAAATTGGTATTTCAGCTTTGGGGTACATTAAGGAGAGGGGTACCCAACCACCATGATCTAGTCCTCTTCGAGTGTCCTCTTTTACAGTCTTGAATCCTGAATTTCTCAGCAACTCTTTAACTCTTTTTTCCAAATCCGGAGCTCCAGGAGCATTATATTGAAGCTGCCAAAATAAATATGGTACACGAGGAAAAAATAAAACATCTTTCCTCTTAGCATTGAAAATGCTGCAAATAAAGAGAGCAGTTTTGCATCCTAACTTTTGCTGCATCCCTCCATTCTTCCAAGTTTTACTAAATTTAAAAAATCCAAACAATAAAATAACTCTACACCATAGTGTCAAGGTGTTAATTGATATGCAGTGATGCATTTAAAGTAATCAGGCACAATACAAGAAACCAACATCAAATTAATCAACCCAATTACTCGAATTAGGTGTGCTTTTATTGTATAGCTTCCCACAATATCTTCCTTGGAAACATACCAACAATATTTAAAAAGTAGAGTTTGGCTACATAACCTCTTTCATGTAAGCAATGTCTCAATTCCAACTTAAATTCATGGACTTTGTTCAAGGGAGTTAACCTCCTAAAACTTACTTCCTCATTCTCTAACTTAAAGATGCTGCACAAGCATACAAGAGAAAAATTCCACTCTTATTTTACTCCTTCCAACAGAAGCTTCTCAAAAATTTCCACATGGATTTTAAAGCCAGTTTACAGGGTGCCAAAATAGAGTAATGATAGGCTGGGATAACATAGAGGATTAATTTTACAAGGATCAATTTTCCTACTAAAGTAAGCCACCAGGTTCCTACTAATGTTCAACATTTCTTGCTAATATTTTACTCTGAGTAGGTTTCGAATGCGAAGATATTTTAAGAGAGTAGAGCAATGAAATCTCTGAAACCCAAATTTTCTTCCCAATCTCCTGTCATAGTTTATTACATGAATTAAATTTTAAAGCATATGTGCAGTACATTTTATTAATTTTCCCACTAAAGCACATTTTTTAAAGTTCTGTCATTGTAGTACATGTTTCCCTACGACTCATTCATAAATTGATATTTTTAGAATGGATTCATAGTATTATATTAGAGGTTAACTTCGTACCCATTGAAATTTGATTTGCGTTTTACTTTGGAGAAGTAGAAAGCTCTACCCAAGACCTTTGACAACAATATGTAAAGATTGCGAAACAAAGGGAAACTAGGAGGCTTTGACTTGGTTCGAAAGTCTTTAATCAAAACCAATTATTTTGTAGAATAAATGCAGTCTTTCAATAATCAAGCATCTTTGACAAAAGCCAAGACATTTAAGGATTTACAAAAGAGTCTACATGTATTATTTGATGAGCATGGTTGGGTTCTTTATTTATTGCAAAATGAAATGTCTAGGCCTTTGATGCATTTAAGCACAGAATATAAGAAATATTAATTCTGTCACATCAATCTTGGACAAAGTATAAACTCACAAAGTGATTCAATTGACAGATTACACATGAAAATGATGCAACGGTACTGCAATAGGAGGTTGTGGTTTTGTATTATTAGTAAAGAATGAATAAATACAATACAGTCTCATTCAGAATGCATGAATTCTAAGCTAATTCAAATACTCAAGGAGGTCATTCGAATTACATGGATGAGTGTAGCTTAATTGAATGTCATCCACAATCGACACACTTAGTTAACCACTAATCTAATCAATAACTGGCTCTCACACTAAGTCCTAACTGAATCAAAGTGCAATAGTTGACTAATTCTAACTGATTGTGACTCATCACATGTAACTGCATTCCCAACTGAAGGAGTTAGCACATCCATAATTCTAAGTAGCTCCGATGGAGTTAACTGAAGTGCCACTTGTCATCAGAAGTGGTTGGAGGCGCCCTAGTTGTCTCCAGTTCATATAATTAACAAAAAATAGGCAAATAATAGATGGAGGCACCTTTACAACTCAGCTTAACTGATTGTTAGGTGAAAAAACAATCAGTTAGCAATTTTATGACACTCAGATCAACCTAGAATTGCTCCATGTTTGAAGGAGGAAGCCTAGTTAGCCTCCCCGAATGAAGGAGAAGGCTTAGTTAGCCTCCTTGACTGAAGGAGGGTGTGGGTGTGCTCATGTTGATGTCATAGTGTGCTCATCTGATGCCAAGTAAGTCAAATAAACTTAGGATAGTGGGTAAATAGGCCAAAATTGACCAAATAAGTGTGCATGTTGGGTAAATGACTCCAACACCCTCCCCCTTAAGCTATACTCAGCAGGAGTAAAAATAAAATGCATGAAATTCTAGGGTCCCGGCAACAATGTCCATAGGTCGCCCTGTACAAATATGTAACTCTAAGAATGCTCAAAAATCAATCTAAGTGAGGAAAGATGGAAAACCCAATGGGAACAAAACCCCCCTTCAAGCTGAACACTGAAGGAAAACATCTGATCACCCTGATGAACTCACCCACAACAGTGAACGGAGGTAAGTGAACTTTTTCTTTGCAAAGCACTTGGTGAATATATCTACAATCTACATCTATAGGGCAGTATTGCAGAACTATGGTCATGTCATACACCATCTCCCTGATGTAGTGCATGTGAATCTCTATTTGTTTGGTCCTCTTCTTGGTAACTGGATCTGTGGAGATATTAATAGTACTTTGATTGTCATAAAATATGACTGTGGATAAAGCACTACCAAAATCAAACTCTGAAAGAATGCCTTGCAACCAAACAACTTGGATTCAAGAATTCACTACTCCCCTGTACTCGGCCTTTGCTGAAGACAAAGCAATGGCATCCTAATTTTTGCTGGAATAGAAAATGGGGCCACCACCAAACATAAAGACATATCTAGAAGTGGACTTTTGATCAGTAGAATCTCCTGCCCAATATGAATCTGTATATCCAACCAAATCTAGCTCTGAATCTGCAACATAGTGGATGTCATAGGATCTTGTGCCCTGAATATACTGAAGGATCCTCTTGGATGCCTTCCAATTCAGGTCATGAGGATACTGCATGTATCTTGATACAACATTCATAGCATAACATATATCAGGCTGTGAATGATTCAAGTAAATCAAGCTACCAATCAGCTGGCGGTAGATAGTGCAATCAATGGGTGGAGTGTTTTTTCCCTCTTCAAGGATGACTCCTGAGAGGAAAGGGAATGGGGAATCCTTAAATTCAGCCATTTTAAACTTCACTAACAGGCCTGAAATGTATTTATACTTATTTACCATTATCCCATCATAATTTTGTGCAATTTTGAGCCCCAAAAATTGTTTCAGCAAGCCCAAATTGCCCATCTCAAATGCATCATGGAGGGCAATTTTTATGAATGAAATGGAAGCAAGTGTGCTACTAGTAATAAAGAGATAATCAAAATATAAAACAATTAAAATTAAATTACCATCAAACTGATGTAGATAAACATTCGTATCATACTTACACCATAAGAAGTTTTGTGAAAGCAGGAAGGAATCCATCGTGGCATACCATGATCTTGGGGCCTGTTTCAACCCGTATAAAGACTTCTGCAATTTGAAAACCAAAGTAGGATCTGAAATGTAGCCCTTAGGATGATTCATGTATATCTACTCATGAATATCTCCATGTAGAAAGGAACTCTTGTGTTAGAATAATCAACGCATAGTTAGCTACCTTAGACATTAATTAATCCAATTTTTGTCTTATTTGCCTAGTTTCCATATTTCACCTTATGCAAGTTGTCCTCCACACATCCATAGTGGTAAAACTTGCTAAATTTGAGTCATGGAGCACTTGGGAAACCTCTTGGAATCAAATCTGCTTTATTCCTGGCCTCCCTAGCGCATGTCTGCTTTTTCTGCTTTATTGCTTGCTTTTTCTGAGTTTTAAGGCAATTGGGAAAGTTTGACTAGGTGAAGTTAACTTGTTTTTTGTCCTCATCATCCTCCACTCTTTTCTCCTATGAAAAGCATGTATGAGTTTTCCTACCACCATCTATTAGCTTGCCTAATTTATTTTTCCAATTCGTGAGCTCCTAGATAGTTTTGGAAACTGCTTTATGCACCTATGGGGGATTTGCTTAAATTTAGTAAGCCTGCTTTTGACCAAATTCGAATGGCATCCTTATGCATTAGAATATCTCATGTAATTATTTATTGTGGCAGCCTATGACTTCATAGGTTTGGTTATTGTACACTTATTCAATACAGATTAGTGTTTTGCTCCATATTCAGTCTCCTTTTGTGAGTAATTTGCATGTGTAATTGGAAATTGTTGTGAGTGTAAGTGTTATAACACCTAGGTTCAATTTCCACATGGTATTAGAGCCTTTTTAGATCGATTTATCTCCTTCCAATTTTTTATTGCATTTTTGACATCATTGACTGGGAGCATTCTGCTGACTGAAGGGACAAATTTCTGAGCTATGGATCAATCTCAGAAGATCATCTTGACTCCATTTAACTTCTTTGAATGGAAAGTAGAGATGGAGATACTATTGAGAGAGAAATTCCTCTACAGAGTGACTATGGCAACAGAAGCAGAGCCCAATGCAGTTGCAGAGAAGCTTAAATGGCACAACAGGAGGGATGAGGCCTATGGTCTCCTGTGTCTGAGCATATCCAGAGACCTCCTTTTCCATCTTCATGGATTAACATCACCGAATGAAGTATGGGAGAATATTTTTGATCTTTTTGGTAAGACAGATGAGATGAGGGGACATCAAATTGAAAATGAATTGATCTCCCTGAGTCCCAATAGCTTTGAATCCCTGCAACTCTATTTTTCCAAGTTCAAAGCACTTGTTTTGCAGCTAAAACAATGTGGGATCGAAAATAAGGATGAGAAACTGGTTATGGCCATACTCTCAAATCTTGTCCCTAACTATTCAGTGTTTGTTTTGACCTTCTATGCCACAAAGTTGACAGCTCGAGCCTGGAAAATGCCCATCCTTGCAGATTTCATGGAATCTCTCACACAAGAACAAGATAAACTGGTGATGATGGGCACCATCAAACCTTCCAAAGACCAAGCTCTGGTTGCTGGGGATTCAAGGGTGGATTCAAAAATCAAGAAGAAAGCTAAAAAGCCACCTGAGAAAAAGAGAGACAAGAACAAGTCTCCAGAGGAGCCTCAAGGTTCCAAGAAGAACCCCCAGAAGAAGAAGAACAAAGGAGAAATGAGCAAGTGTGCATATTGCAGTAAGGGCAATCATTCTGAAAGCTCCTGCATGAAGAAGCAAATAGACATGCTAACCCAACTCCTGGAGAATAATGGCATCTCCCTTCCAGACAGCTCAAAGAAGAGGGAAGGAGGATCAAATTCACAAGACAGAGAGAGAGTTCATGCATTGGTTACTGGCACATCAAGATCACCTAGTTTCATCATTGATTCTAGAGCTTCAAGACATATGGTTTCGAGCAAGGAGGCATTCACCTCACTTGACATGTCGAAAGGTCCACCAATTGTACTAGGAGATGACTCTCTCACTAAAAGTTTGGGCAAAGGGAGGATTGATCTTGACCATGGTAAGTTCAGCAATGTGTTGTATGTTCTAGGTCTTGCCTCTAACCTCTTATCAGTGTATCAGATGACCCACACAGGGTCTCCAAAGAAGGTCATATTCTCCCCTGATGAATTTGAGATCACAGAGATCTCAAGTGGTAAATTCATTGCAAAAGGAGTTGCAAATCACACTTCGAAGGTATACATGTTCTCACACTTCCTACCCTACTCAAACCCCTCTGCTCTTCTGATTCATGCTAATGAGGAAAGCAAGCTTTTGCGTGAAAGATTTGGCCACCTTAATTACAAGTATATTTCTGATCTTAGTGAAAAAGAAATGGTCATAGGGTTACCAAAGATTAAGTTTTCCAAAGGAGTCTGTCAAGGTTGCATCTTAGGAAAACACCCAGAGCATAAATTTGAGAAAGCTAGTCATGAGAGAACCTATGCACCTCTTGAGTTGATCCATAGTGATGTTGCTGGCCCATTTCCTCATATGTCAATGAGTCAGACCAAATATGCATTGACATTCATATATGACTTTTCCAGGTATTGATGGGTTTACTTCCTGAAACACAAGTCTGAATTTTTTGGCCTCTTCAAAGTCTTTAAGGCTTTGGTTGAAAACCAGTCTGGGAGGAAACTCAAGGTCCTCAAATCTGACAATGGTGGTGAATATGTAAAGTCTGATTTCATTCAATATTGTGCAGATTCAGGTATTCATATTTAGCATTCTATCTCTTACACACCACAGCAAAATGGTGTTGCTAAGAGGAAGAACAGATCACTGAAAGAGATGGCAACCTACATGATGGAGGCTAAGACTTTGCCACCAACTTTTTGGGCCAAAGCTATAAACTATGCATCCTATATCTAGAATAGGGTGCCTCATAAACAGCTTGATGGTATGACTCCTTTTGAAACATGGAGTGGGCACAATCCAGATGTGACCCATTTCAGGATTTTTGGCTCAAGGGCTTGGGCTAAAATTCCAACAGAAAAGAGGAAGGCTTTGCAGCCCCAAATCCAAGAGTGTCTATTTGTTGGGTACTCTGAATATTCAAAATGGTACAAGCTGATAAATTTGAGCACAAACAAAGCCTTCATTGAAAGGTGTGTTCAGTTTCAAGAAGAACCCCTAGCAGCAGTGGAAGTTGGAGAATCCTCTTCACCACCAAAACATCTGAATGTAAGTGAAGATATAGTTGAACATGATGATTCTGATATGTCTGATAATGATGATTTAATTTCAAATCCTAACAGTTCTACAAGACCAAAATGGGCATCTAAGACCATTCATGCAGCTGGAGAACTAGCTGGAAATCCCAATGATCCTAGGAGGACTAGATCTCAGTTTGAGAGTGCTCTGTGCATGAAAGATCCTATGTTTGTATAAAAATGCTATCTTATGGTTGAATCAAACCCAAATACATATGGATATGTAGCAAATTATCCAAGATGGCAAGAGAGTTCAGCTCACTCCAGAAGAACAACACTTGGGAGCTGGTTGATCTTCCCCCAGGGAGGAAGCTAGTTTAGTGTAAGTGGGTGTACAAAACCAAATTTTCTGCTGATGGTTCACCTTTGAAGTACAAGGCCAGATTGGTAGCCAAGGGATTCTCACAGGTACATGGCATAGACTACAATGAGACCTTTGCACCAGTGGCAAAGATGGACTCCATCAAGCTAACCTTAGCCATTGCAGCTTCAAAGCAGTGGGAGGTACACCACATGGATGTGAATTGTGCTTTCCTGAATGGAGATCTCACTGAAGATATTTACATGCAGCAGCCTCAAGGATTTTATACTAACCCATCTCTTGTGTGTAGGCTAAAGAATTCATTGTATGGGCTTAAGCAAGCCCCCCAAGACTTGGTATGCCAAGATTGATAGCTTTCTGCTATCACTGAATTTTGTTCGATGCAATTCAGATCCAAATGTCTATTTGAAGCTGATTCATGGTTCATTAATGATCATTGTTTTGTATATTGATGACCTTCTCATTACAGGAAGCTCAAAGGATGAAATTGCCTCCTTGAAGGATGCAATGAACCATGCCTTCTCAATGATAGATTTGGGCTTATTGAGCCAATTCTTGGGGCTTGAGATTGCTCAAACCAAAGAAGGAATAAAAGTATGTCAGTCCAATTATGCCTTGGATTTGCTGAAAAAATTCAATATGAAGGATTGCAATCCAAGCAAGACTCCTTTCCTTTTAGGAGTTAAGCTTGAAGAAGCTGACTCTTCACCTATGGTAAACAATACACTGTATAGGAAATTTATTGGATGTTTGTTGTATCTTACACATACTAGAACTGATATTTCTTATGCAGTAAGTGTGGCTTCAATATACATGGATCAGCCTCATGAGATCCATTGGAGAGCAGCCAAAAGGATCCTTAACTTTGTTCAGGGAACAAGGACTCATGGTATCTTCTACAAATCTAAATCTGATCTTGATTTGATTGGGTTTACTGACAGTGATTGGGCAGGTGACAGCACAGATCGAAAGTCAACATTAGGATATGTGTTCATGCTTGCAGAAGGGCCAATCAGCTGGTCAAGCAATAAACAGAGTGCCATTGCACTCTCATCTACAGAAGCAGAGTACAAAGGAGTTGTAAATGCAGCAACTCAATGTTTATGGTTGCAGGGGTTACTTGGAGAGTGTGGCTTCGAATCAAAATACTCAAATACTATCTATTGTGATAATCATAGTACCATTTGAATATGCAATGATCCAGTTCAGAAGTAGAGAACCAAACACATTGAGATCCATATGCACTACATCAGACAGCTTGTGCATGATGGCACCATTCACCTACTCTTTTGTTCATCTTCAGAACAAGTAGCAGATATCTTCACCAAAGTTTTTTGTGAGAAGACATTCAGCAATCTCAAATCACTGTTGGGGATTGCTGATCATGCTGTGAAGCATGAGTGATGACAATATTTCCAAATTTTGTTTTACTGTCCATGTTTAAGGGAGGATTTTTCCCACTGGGTTTTTGCATCTTTCCTTGGTTAAATGGACATGCAGTATGTAAAGGGTGACTAAGCCTTGTTACTAGGCCCTATAATTTTCTGATATTTTACTCATAATTCAAGCTTAACGGGGGGTGTTAGAATAATCAACCCATAGTTAGCTACCTTAGACATTAATTAATCCAATTTTTGTCTTATTTTCCTAGTTTCCATATTTCACCTTATGCAAGTTGTCCTCCACACATCCATAGTGGTCAAAATTGATAAATTTGAGTCATGGAGCACTTTGGAAACCTCTTGGAATCAAATCTACTTTATTCCTGGCCTCCCTAGTGCATGTCTTCTTTTTCTGCTTTATTGCCTACTTTTTCTGAGTTTTAAGGCAATTGGGAAAGTTTGACTAGGTGAAGTTAACTTGTTTTTTGTCCTCATCATCCTCCACTCTTTTCTCCTATGAAAAGCATGTATGAGTTGTCCTTCCACCATCTATTAGCTTGCCTAATTTATTTTGCCAATTCGTGAGTTCCTAGGCAGTTTTGGAAACTGCTTTATGCACCTATGGGGGATTTGCTTAGATTTAGTAAGCCTGCTTTTGACCAAATTCTAATAGAATCCTTATGCATTCAAATATCTCATGTAATTATTAATTTTGGCAGCCTTTGACTTCACATGGTTGGCTATTGTACACTTATTCAATAGAGATTAGTGTTCTGCTCCATATTCAGTCTCCTTTTGTGAGTAATTTGCATGTGTAATTGGAAATTGTTGTGAGTGTAATTTTTCTAACACCTGGGTTCAATTTCCACATCTTGAAATCCATATGATGCACCTCCCAGTGCTTATATACATAGATTTCCAAAACTAGGCGGATGGAGTCCATCTTTGCCACCGGTGAAAAGGTCTCATGGTAGTCCACTCCTTGGACCTGGGAGAACCATTTTGCAAACAAAATTTCCTTATACTTGTATTCTGTACCATAAGCATCAACCTTTTTCCTAAACACCCACTTGATTTGAACTAATTTCCTTCCAGGTGGAAGGGAAACTATCTCCCGAGTAGCATTCTTTCGAAGAGAGTTAAACTCTTCGTCCATGGCAGCTTGCCATCTCGGATCTTTCCGAGTATGGTAGTAAGACTTTGGATCTGAAACTATCATTAAATAACAGGTTTTGGACATTAAATCATCATGGAAAGAGAGCACAAAACCTTCTCTTTGAAATTCAGACCGGGTTCTTCTCGGATCAACAGGATTTTCGATGTTTTCCCCAGCATAAGAAAGTGTTTTCTTGGCCGAAGTTGGGAGATATGTTTGCACTTCAGAATCTGATCCTGAATCTGATGTTTCTTTCTTACTGATATCATATATACATTCTGAAAAATAAGATTCATGAACCCCATTTTTTGTCACCCAAATTGTCAGCAGAACAGGTAAGAAAATCAACAGAATTTTCTCCAACTAGCTCTACCTATTGGAGAGGCTCACCAAACTTAACACTTATTTTGATGAAAATTTGATTTGTTATGATATTAAAAAGCTTGAATCCATTGTATTCTTTTGGATATCCAATAAACAAACATTCAACACTTTGCGGTTGCAAATATTTCTGTTTGTCAGACGGAATCCGGGCCCATGCTGTGGACACAAACACCCTGAAGTTTGACACATCCGGCTTATGTCCAAAATAGGATTCGAAGGGAGTCTCACCCTTCATTTAGGAGTGAGGTACTCAGTTATGAATGTGTGATGAAAAATTCATGGCTTCATCCCACAAATTTGCAGCCAAACCTTTTGCTTCTATCATGCATGTGGTCATCTCCTTTAGAGAGCGGTTTTTCCTTTCCGCTACACCATTTTGCTGAGGGGTGTAAGGAACGGAATGTTGGATATTGATCCCACTATCAGAAAATATATTCAGCAACTCATTACTGATATATTCCCTGCCATTATCAGATCTCAGGGATTTTATCTTTTTCCGAGAGGAATTCTCAACCAGTGCCTTCAATTCTATGAATTTTTCTAAAACTTCTGACTTTTTCTTCTTGAAAAACACCTAGGTATATCTAGAAAAGTCATCTATGAATGTGAGAACATACCGATATCCATTCATAGAAGTGATTGGAATTGGTCTGCTGATATCAAAATACAACATCCCCAATATACTTGATGCACGGTAAGCCTTCTCCCGATCAAATTTATGCTCAGGGTGTTTTCCCACAACACAACCCTTGCAAATTCCTTTGGTGGTTCTAATTGTTGGGAGGCCTTCAACCATGGAATTTTTCTGTAATTTCTGCAAGTATTTAAAATTTAGGTGACCAAACCTCTCATTCTAGAGTCTAGTGACCTCATTTCCATGAGTCAGAAGAGCGGTGGGATTTTCATCTGCCAGAAAATGGGAAAACTCATAGGATTTTGCATGATGGTTTGCAAAGCCTTTTGTAACAAGTTTCTTGGATGCAATCTCATTGATTTCCACAACATCGGGGCTGAAGGTTACTCTCTTGGGCACTCCAGTATGATTCATTTGATAAACACTCAGGAGGTTGGAGGCAACAGAAGGTACATACAAAACATTGAAAAAAGTGCCATGTTCAAGATTTACTATACCTTGTCCTTTCGATATGATGGTGGGATCATCTCCCATGTAGATGGGGATGCTCTTGTTGGTGTCCAGCGAGGAGAAAGAATCTTTGCTTTCCATCATGTGATTCGAAGCTCCATAGTCTATGAGCAGAGTTGTGGGCTTCGAGGTGCTTTCCACGAGAGCATGACCTCTTTCTTGTTGTGTATCCCGATCTTGATTATCTCTCCTTCAAAGGTTCTTAGGGAGATTGATGTTGTTTTTCTCGGCGAGAGAAGTCATCTCATCAAGTTTCTTATTCATGCAGGCATGCTCAGGGTAGAATCCCTTCCCGTAGTAAGAACACTTGATTTTTTCCTTTCCTTGATGTCCTTTGTTCTTGTGTTTCTTAGAGCTGGAAGGCTCCTCTTGCTGGGTCTTTTCTTTAGGATTTGGAGCCTCTACTTTTGCCTATGGATTCTTCTACTTTCCTTTCCCATTTGAATCTTCTGGCCCCGAAGCAAAAAAATCTTGATCTTTTGAGGATCTGAGGATGCCCATTTGAACAAGCTTATCATGCTTATTTGTAAGTGTCTTGATGAAGGCATCAAGAGAAGGAATTTTCTAGTTTGGGGTAGTGAGCTTCCCCGAGTGGAATGATGAAACAAAGACAGAATAGTCCGGACCCAATTTGTGGAGGACAACTAATATGAGCTGGTCATCTTCCTTCTCCACCTTGCATTGCTTTAACTGGAGGGCTAGATTCTTGATTTTTGTGAAAAATTCATTCATGGATTCAAAATTGCTTGGATTCATGAAGATCAACTCGTTCTCAAGCTAATAGATCTGAATATCATCTTGTTTATCAAAAAAGGTAGCAAGATGGTCCCAAATCTCATTCAGAGTATTCAATCCCGAGATGTGGAAAAGAAGATCCTTGGATATGAACAAACAGAGAAATCCATAGGCCTCATCAAGTTTATTCCAGTATTGTATCTTCTCTGTAGCAGCATTAGGCTCTATTTCTATATTCATGGTGACCCGGTAGAGCCCTCTTAAATGAAGATGAATCTCCATGTCTTCCTTCCATTGATGGTAGTTGAAAGAGGTGAGGAGATCCAGAGAATGGGACATTAAGCTAGTGTAGCGAATGCAAAGAACATGTAAAAACCTACAATAAACACAATAAAGTCACCGTAAGGTCAAACAGCTTGCACATTTCATGTTTTCATCACACCTAGCATAATTGATCAAGCAAGCTTAATCAACAATTCCTTTACTTGGGGTATTCAGTGGTAAACCTTCAGCTTCTGGTGCAGTGCTGGAATATGAGCTTTTGCTCAATTTTGCATGCAAGATTTGTCAAAAACCATGTTTTTGAAAAAAATAGGTTTGTCCCACCGTAAGCTCTGATACCATATTAATTTTGTCACAACAATCTTGGACAAAGTATAAACTCACAAGTGATTCAATTAACAGATTACACATGAAAATGATGCAACGGTACTACAATAGGAGGTTGTAGTTCTGTATTATCAGTAAAGAATGAATAATTACAATATAGTCTCATGCAGAATGCATGAATGCCAAGCTAATTTGAATACTCAAGGAGATAATTATAATTACATGGATGAGTGTAGCTTAACTGAATGTCAGCCACAATCGACACACTTAGTTAACCAATAATATAATCAATAACTAACTCTCACACTAAGTCCTAATTGAATCAGAGTGTAATAGTTGACTAAGTCTAACTGATTGTGACTCATCACATGTAACTGCATGCCCAACTCAAGGAGGTAGTGCATCCATAACTCCAAGTAGCTTTGATGGAGTTAACTGAAGTGCCATGTGTCATCAGAAGTGGTTGGAGGCGCCCTAGTTGTCTCTAGTTCATAAATATTAACCAAAAATAGGCAAATAATAGAAGGAGGCACCTTTACAACTCAACTTAACTAATTGTTAGGTGAAACAACAATCAGTTAGCAATTATGTGCACTTATGACACTCAGATCAACCCAGAATTGCTCCTTGTTTGAAGGAGGAAGCCCAATTAGCCTCCCTGAATGAAGTAGAAGGCTTAGTTGGCCTCCTTGATTGAAGGAGAGTGTGGGTGTGCTCATGCTGATGTCATAGTGTTCTCATATGATGCCAAGTAAGTCAAATAAACTTAGTATAGTGGGTAAATAGGCCAAAATTGACCAAATAAGTGTGCATGTTGGGTAAATGACTCCAACAAGAAAACAAAGTGAGGTTACATTGATAAAGAGTTAATTTGAAAATCAATTTATATGACATTGATCAAGGTTTTTAAGGTATGAAACTCTTTTGTAAACTAGTTTGACTTATTAAAGCTAATAAAGGTAAACATATCTAACTCTTTTAGATTTGAACTTTATTGTTTTTAAAGGAAACATGTGTTATTAACTAAAATATATATAGTTCCAAGGGGTAATTTAGGTGTTTGACTGGTCAGGTGAGATCTATAATGGTCATCGAGGTTATAAGCTCTAATAGAAGGACCTTCTCCACACACAAATTTGACTACTTTTATTTATAAAGATGTGCATACCATATCCCTTATGAGTTTGAACCTTTAACCTCAAAAAACAAAAAAACACATTCTTAACTGGTATACCCCACATATATATAAACTAAACTAAAACATCAAATGACCTGTTCATTAAAAACCATAGCGCTCCCTGTTGTAATCGCACAGATCACATAAGGTTACCAATAATACATACTAAAACATAACTATAAATCAGATACAAGAGACAAGAACAAATAGGACAACATATTATATTAATGTAATGAGTTCATACAAGGCAGAGAACTGAACTGAGTTCTTGCTTGGCGCAAAATCCTAATATATACAAGTTACAAATAGTTACAAAATAACTACCTGTCGGTTCGGTGAACCGACACGAATGTTAGTTAGCCGACTAATCTTTCGAGTTAGTTGGCCGACCGACTTAGTCGGCTGATCGACTAAGTCGGCCCATCGACTTAGTCGGCTGATCGACTAAGTCGGTCTTCGTCCAAGTCGACTTTGTCGACTTGCTCCTTCTACATCTCCCCCATGAACAAAATGTTTCTTCGGCCCGGCAATGGAACCAATGTTGTAATCTCACAAATCACATAAGGTTACCAATAATACATACTAAAACATAACTATAAATCAGATACAAGAGACAAGAATAGATAGGACAACAGATTATATTAATGTAATGAGTTCATACAAGGCAGAGAACTGAACTGATTTCTTGCTTGGCTCAACAGCCTAATATATACAAAATACAAACAGTTACAAAATAACTACCTGTCGGTTCGGTGAACCGACACGAATGTTAGTTAGCCGACTAATCTTTCTAGTTAGTTGGCCGACCGACTTAGTCGGCTAATCGACTAATTCAGCCCATCGACTTAGTCGGCTGATCGACTAAGTCGGTCTTTGTCCAAGTCAACTTCGTCAACTTGCTCCTTCTACACTCCCACAAACCTATCCCTAAAAGGCTTAATTGATTTCCACTTTTATGCAATTTTGATGTTTTGAAAACAGCCAAGTCATACAAGCAGTTAAAAACCA
Organism: Pseudotsuga menziesii; assembly: GCA_001517045.1. Taxonomy (NCBI): domain Eukaryota; kingdom Viridiplantae; phylum Streptophyta; class Pinopsida; order Pinales; family Pinaceae; genus Pseudotsuga; species Pseudotsuga menziesii. The sequence continues at coordinate 113,044 of LPNX010112098.1, read as the reverse complement.
TAGCACTCCCACAAACTTGTCCCTAAAAGGGATTAATCGATTTCCACTTTTATGCAATTTTGATGTTTTGAAAACAACCAAGTCATACAAGTAGTTAATAAGGATGAGCATTTGTTTGATTTGAGATGCTTTCACACAGCTCAAACTATATAAGTTCACCTTTCCATGACATTTTTTCAATCATAGGTATACTAGATTTCTTGAGGGTTTCCTTTTGTATAGTTGCTCCTATGATCACTATTTTCTGCAGAAAAATAATAGATCAAGCAGAATAATTCATCTTAACTCATAGCTTCATGTGATGCATATTTGAGAAAATGGCAGCAATAGGTAGCCAACCAATGTACTTATGACATTTTGTACCATAGTTTCTCATTCATTGAGTAAATATTGGGTGAAATGTCTTTATTCATAGCTTCTTCTTATGGATATTTAAGATGATGGATAGTATAGGAAACCAATAAATGTACTTATGAAATTTTTGTACCATAGACTCATTTATTAATTAAATGCTTGTCCTGAAGAGCATTAGCCATGGATGATAACAACCTTTTTTCCTCTTATTTTGAAACATTTGCGATGTGAGAAGTGATGACTATAACTATCCGAGGAGAAAAGAAAGGGGTTTAAGGTTCAATTATGTTTTCATGTTATTTGAGAACATAAACCATCTATCATTTAATATCAATATGTTTAATGTTGAATTTGATTGAAATTATATCTTAGCATGTGATTGAAAATGGCATATTCTTTTGTTAGACTATTTATCTTTTAATTTTATTTTATTTTGAAATTAATCAAAGGCATTATTCAGATTGGTTTATTTGAATTTCATTGTTATGCATTATATTTTTGTGTTATCAAGATGTTGAAATATCATTATAGAATCCTACTTCATTATGAATTCCGCCAAAAGTGTATTGTTGTGCTCATGGGTATTTACTACAGATAGTGGGAGTAGAGTGTTTTCACCTGCATGGTTTTATGTTACCATTCATCTCCTCTTTGCTTGTTCTCTTTTCTCTCTATATATTTATATAGTATTTTATAGTATCCTTTTTTCTTATGGCACGTTATCCATTTTGGATCTTCTCCTTATACAGTGATGATAAATATATATGGAACACACATGAAGATATACCTTGAGAGATAAAATATTAAAGTCCTTGGTTGGTCCTGTTGGTCCTGTAGGTAAAAGGGGTTGGATCCCCACCTTTATGGTACACCTTGGTCTTGTGGGTATGGGGGTTTCCTTACCAACTTGTTGTGACCCTTAGTTGACTTATGGTACTTTTGGTAATAGCACCCTTATTGTTTGTGGTACCATGGCCCCTCTGATATGATGACCTAACCTTGTTGTTGTTGGTTTTGAAGAAAGGCCCCTTAGAAGTCCTTTCAAGTTATTAAAACAAGTCTTATCCTTCATTATGGATCCATAAAATAATATAAACCAACCCATAGTTACCTACCTTAGACATTAATTTAATCATTTTTGTCTTATTACCTAGTTTCCTAGATTCCACTCTATGCTAGTTGCCTTCTACATGTCCTAGAAGTCAACACATGCTAAAACTGAGTCATGGATCACTTGGGAAACATCATGGAAACATATTTTAGCATTTCTAATTTATTCCATATTCTCCAAAGCGCATATCTTCTTTTTTTGTAAAGATGCCTTGTTTTATTTCTGATTTAAGGCAAAGGGAAAGCTAGACTAATGGTAACTGCCTTGTTTTTTTCCCACATCATCCTCCCTCCTTCTCTCCAAATAAAATAATGTATGAGTTGTATTTCCATCCCTCTTTATCTTTCCCACTTGAATTATCCAATTCGTGAGCATCTACCTAGATTTGGAAACTGCTTTATGCACCTATGGGGGATTTGACTAGTTTTGGTAAGCCTGCTTTTTTACTATTTCGAATGGCATCTTTATGCATTCGAATCTCTCATGTAATTATATATTACATTAGCCTATTACTTCATAAGGTTGGATATTGTACACTTACTCAATACAGATTAGTGTTATGCTCCAATTTCAGTCTCCTTTGGTGTTAATTTTGCATGTCTGATTAGCAATTTTGTGATTGTAATTGTTCTATCTCTTGGGTTCAATTTCCACATGGTATTAGAGAGTTTGTATATCAATTTATCGCATTCCATATTGCTATTTTAGGTTCGACATCTTGACTGGGAGCATATTTTGCTGACTGATGGGCACAGTTTCTAAGCTATGGACCAATCTCAGAAGATCATCTTGACTCCATTCAATTTATTTGAGTGGAAAGCTAATATGGAGATATTGTTGAGATAAAAAGGTCTCTATAGGGTGACTATGGGAACTGAGGTAGAGCCCAATGCAGCTGGAGAGAAAATCAAATGGCACAACAGGAGGGATGAGGCCTATGGTCTTTTGTGTCTGAGCATTTCAAGAGACCTCCTCTTACATATTGATGGATTGAAATCAAATAATGAAGTGTGGGAGAAGCTTGTAGAGATTTTTTCTAAGACATATGAGATGAGAGGACATAAAATTGAGAATGAGTTGATCTCCTTGAGTCCCAGTAGCTTCGAATCTTTGCAACTCTATTTTTCCAAGTTTAAAGCCCTTGTTTTGTAGCTAAAACAGTGTGGGATCAAAAATAAGGAAGATAAACTAGTTTTTTCCATACTCTCTAAGCTTTGCCCTTACTATTCAATGTTTGTTTCGACCTTCCATGCCACCAAGTTGACAACTCGAGTCTGGAATATTCCTAAGCTTTCATAGTTCATGGAATCCCTCACACAGGAACAAGATAAGTTGGCGATGATGGGCACCATCAAACCTTCCAAAGACCAAGCTTTGGTTGCTGTAGATTCAAGGGTGGATTCAAAAATCAAGAAAGAAGATAAAAATACACTTGAGAAAAAGAGAGACAAGAACAAGTCTCAAGAGGAACCCCAAGGTTCCAAGAAGAACTCCCAGAAGAAGAAGAACAAAGGAGAAATGAGCAAGTGTGCATACTATAGTAAGGGATATCATCCTGAGAGCTCTTGTATGAAGAATCAAATTGACATGTTGACCCAACTCCTAGAGAAGAATAACATCTCCCTTCCTGATTGCTCAAAGAATAGGGAAGGAGCATCAAATTTAGAGGATAGAGAGAGAGTACATGCCTTGGTTGCTGGCACATCAAGCTCACCTAGCTTCATCATAGACTCTGGAGCTTCCAGATATATGGTTTTGACAAAAGAGGCATTCTCCTCTCTTGACATGTCGAAAGGTCCACCAATATTTTTGGGAGATGACTCTCTCACTAACAGTTTGGGGAAGGGAAGGATTGATATTGACCATGGTAAGTTCAATAATGTGTTATATGTTCCAGGTCTTGCCTCTAATCTCTTATCAGTGTATCATATGACTCACACTGGGTCTCCAAATAAGGTCATATTCTTCCTTTATGATGTTGAAGTCACAGAGATTTCGAATGGTAAAGTCATACCAAAAGGTGTTGTTGATCACACTTCGAAGGTATACATGTTTTCCCATTTTCTACCCTACTCAAACCCCTCTGCTCTTTTGATTCATGCTAATGAGGCAAGCAAGATTTGGCATAAAATATTTGGCCATATTAACTACAAGTGTCTTTTTTATTTGAGTGGAAAATATATGGTCATAGGGTTACTAAAGATCAAGTTTTATAAGGGGGTTTGTCAAGGTTGTATCCTAGGAAAACACCCAAAGCACAAATATGAGAGAGCTAGTCATGAGAGAACCTCTGCACCTCTTGAGTTGATCCATACTGAAATTGCTGGTCCATTCCCTCATATGTCCATGAGTCAAGCCAAATATGCACTGACCTTCATAGATGACTTTTCCAGGTATTGTTGGGTTCACTTCCTAAAGCATAAGTCTGAAGTTTTTTACCTCTTCAAAGTCTTTAAAGGCTTGGTTGAAAACCAGTCTAGGAGGAAACTCAAGATCCTCAGATATGAAAATGGTGGTGAGTATTTCAAGTCTGAGTTCGTTTAGTATTGTAAATATGTAGGTATTCAGATGCAGCATTCGATCCCTTACACACCATAGCAAAATGGTGTTGTTGAGAGAAAGAACTGGTCACTGAAGGAGATGGCAACCTGCATGATGGAGGCTAAGACTTTGCCACCAAATTTTTGGGCTGAGGATATAAAATATGCATCCTACATATAGAATAGGGTTCCCCATAAGCAGCTTTATGGTATGACTCCTTTTGAAGCTTGGAGTGGGCACAAGCCAGATGTGACCCATTTCAGGAATTTTGGCTCAAAGGCTTGGGATAGAATTCCAACTGAAAAGAGAAAGGATTTACAGCCCCAAAGCCAAGAGTTCCTATTTGTTGGGTATTTTAAATATTAAAAAGGGTACAAGCTGATCAACTTGAGCACTAACAAAGCTTTCATTGAAAGAAGTGTTTAGTTCCAAGAAGAGCCTTTAGCAGCAGTTGAAGTTGGAGAGTCGTCTTCAACACCAGAACCATTGATTGTAAGCGAAGAGACTAATGAGTTTGATGATTCTGATATGTCTGATAATGATGATTTAATTGCATATCCTAATAGTCCTACAAGACCAAAATAAGAAGCAAATACCATTCATGCAACTGGGGAACTAGCTAGCAATCCTAATGACACAACGAGGACTAGATCTCAATTTGAGAGTGCCCTTTGTGTGAAAGATCCCCTATTTGATGAGAAGTGATATATTATGGTTGAATCAGACCCATAGACATATGAAGATGCAGCACATTATCCAACATGGAAAACAGCCATGAAATAAGAATTCAGCTCGCTCCAGAAGAACAACACTTGGGAACTGGTTGATCTTCCCCCAATGAGGAAGCTAGTTCAATGTAAGTGGGTTTTCAAGACTAAGTTTGCTGCTGATGGTTCACCTTTGAATTATAAGGAAATATTGGTAGACAAGGGATACTCACAAGTACATGGTATTGACTACAATGAAACCTTTGCACCAGTGGCAAAGATGGACACCATAAGGCTAGCTTTAACCATTGCAGCTTCTAAGCAGTGGGGGGTACATCACATGGATGTGAAGTGTGCTTTCCTAAATGGAGATCTCACTGAGGATATTTACATGCAGAAACCTAAAGGGTTTGTTTCTAATCCATATTTAGTGTGCAAGTTAAAGAAATCATTGTATGGGATCAAGCAAGCCCCTAGGGCTTGGTATTCCAAGATTGATGGCTTTTTTCTATCACTAAGTTTTGTTTGATGTAAGTATGATCCTAATGTATATTTGAAGCTGATTCATGGTTATTTGATGATTATTCTCTTGTATGTCGATGACTTTCTAATTACAATAAGTTCAAAGAAAGAGATTGCCTCCTTTAAGGATGCAATGAACCATGCATTTTCTATGACAGATTTGGGGTTGTTGAGCCAATTCTTGGTTCTCGAAATTTCTCAATACCAACATGGAATCAAAGTAAATCAGCCCAAGTATGCCTTAGATTTTCTAAACAAGTTCAACATGAAATATTACAAGCCAAGCAAGACTCCCTTCCTTTCAGCAGTTAATCTTGAAGAAGCAAGTTCTTCTCCTATGGTAAATATTACACTGTATAGGCAGTTGATTGGGTGTTTGCTTTATCTTACACACACTCGACCTGAATTATATTATGTATTTAGTGTGGATTCAAGATACATATATCAGCCTCATGAGATCCACTGTAGGGCATCCAAAAGGATCCTAAACTTTGTTCAAGGAATAAGAACTCATGGGATCTTCTACAAAGCAAAATATGATCTTGGTTTGATTGGGTTTGCTGACAGTGATTGGGAAAGTGACAACACAAATCAAAAGTATACATCAGGATATGTGTTCATTCTTGCAGAAGGGCCAATCAACTGGTCAAGCAAGAATCAGAGTGCCATAGCACTCTCATCTACAGAAGCAAAGTATAGAGGAGTTGTAAATGCAGCAACTCAATGTTTGTGGTTGCAGGGAATACTTAGAGAATCTGGTTTTGAATAAAAGTTTTCAACTATTATCTACTATGATGATCAGAGCACCATTCGAATATGCAATGAACCAGTTCAGAGACAACGAACCAAGCACATTGAGATCCATATGCACTACATCAGACAACTTGTGCATGATGGTACCATTCATCTACTCTTCTGTGCATCTTTAGAATAAGTAGCAGACATATTCACCAAAGTTTTTTGTGAGAAGACTTTCAGCAATCTCAAATCATTACTGAGGATTTCTGATCATGCTATGGAGCATGATTGATGACAAGATTTCCAAATTTTGTTTTCATGTCCATGTTTAAGGGAGGATTTTCCCACTAGGTTTTTGACTCTTTCCTTGGTTGTATGGACAAACAATATGTAAAGGGTGACTAAGCCTTGTTGCTAGGCCCTATAGTTTTCTGATATTTACTCATAAATTCAGGCTTAAGTGGGGTGTTAGAATAATCAACCCATAGTTACCCACCTTAGACATTAATTTAATCATTTTTGTCTTATTACCTAGTTTCCTAGATTCCACTCTATGCTAGTTTCCTTCTACATTTCCTAGAAGTCAACACATGCTAGAAATGAGTCATGGAGCGCTTGGGAAACATCCTAGAAACCCAGTTTAGCATTTCTTCTTTATTCCAGATTCTCCAAAGTGCATATCTATTTTTTCTGTAAAGCTTCCTTGTTTTATTTCTAATTTAAGGCAAAGGGAAAGCTAGACTAGTGGTAACTGCTATGGAGAGAAATTCCTATGGCTTGGGGTACCACAAAAGATAGCTTGAATCGATTAGTACCTTATTACAGATGGTTGATGTAGATCCCCGTTGAGCTTTCCAACTCCATCTTGAATTGATAAATTGCTATCTCAACACTAAGCAAACAAGACAAGCATGCTATATATAATTGTGTTAGACCTACTATAGCATATATAATCAATAAAATATAAGCATTTAAAAGAATCCATGGATCAAATACTCATTTAAACACACATTAATTGGACAGGAAAAGGTATTTCTATTACTATAAAACAGAGATTACAATAGTGACAACCTCTGTCGGCACGTATGTGAATTAGAGAAACTTAGTCCCCCACTTGGGCCTCTACCACTTCAATCCTCCATCTCTTGATAGAAAGCTCACAGGAAAAATGCAAGCTTGGAAAGAACACAAAAGTGCTCCAAGGGACAAAATGATGTAGACTCAAGTATAAGCTCCAGCAACAATGGACTATAGTTTTCTTGCTCTTCAATCCCTCTCCCTTGAATGTATCCAAAGGGTTCCTTATATAGCTCTTCAATGGGGTAATGAAAGGTTGAATTCGAGTGATCTCAAGGAATATGGAAGGCCAAGAGACAAGTGAGTTAGATCCACATCAAGGAAAACTCCAAAAGAATTTGGCCTTTTGCACACATCCCGATGTACGCAGGTTTAAGGGTCAAATCCGCATATATATGCGAGAAAGGGATTAAAAGTCGTGTATGGCAATTATTGCATGTTTTTAGGGATGATATTGGAAACATCAAAGGTACAAAAATGGTTCATGGGGTCTAAAGAGTCTGCAAAGGGACAGGGAAGGCCATAAAAGTGTGATTCACCATGTGTGGTAAAATCAGCTGTAACAGATGCCCCCTAATGCGTGAGGTCAGAGGGGTCATACGATGGATGAAATACATTATAAGTCCATCCCAGAAGTGGAGTGATGAAGAACCGAGTGGAAGAACTAGACATCCAATCAGTACAATACAATGATAAAGCTTTGCATATAACTACAACTAGATACAACAGTCTTGGATACAGAAGAGTACAATGGCCATGAACAGGCATGATACAATATGACATGTGTGGTCATTGCCATGCACAATATAAATAGATCAAAATATCCATGATGAAGATATATAAAGTATCATGATCTCCATGAAGGATGAAGATATATAATGGATCAAGATCTCCATAATGGCTAGAAATGTCTGACATATACTGGAATAAAGTCATGAGAACTGAAATCTCATGAAGACTGGCATGATCAAGGAGGTAGCATATAAGAGATGCCACCAATCTAGAAGGTCTTCTACATAAACCGCTATGAGTACATGTCCTACTATGTGAATAGAGGTGTCAAGTTCGAACATAGTAGTCCATCATCTGATTACTGGTCATTAATGTATACCATTAACAAACGTGAGATTACCCAGTGATAATGAAAATGGGAATCAAGGTACTAGAGCGCAAACTAACAAGTGTGAATAAGTGTGTTGAGGTTGAACACTTGAGAGAATCCATCAATCAGGGGACATTGATGTATTCCCAAAAACTGTCGATGGCTAGAGAGCCTGCCACTGATGACTGTAAGTCTCAAGGCACTCAAAACTGACTCTAGATTCCTATCCCAGAATAAATGGTCTAAATTCGATGGGATGAAATCCGTTGGAAGGACGGCATTAAGGCACTCCCCATCATCCAACACAAGGTACTTAGCAAAGTTGTATAATGTGGAAGGACTAGATCATAAGGTGCACGAACCAGTAACTATATCGGGAATGGCCGACATGCAAAGTCAAGATAACTGAGGAATGGCTAACTCAAGTTTCAAGTTCCTTTGAACAAGAGCATAAAGGAGAATGGTGACTGAATGTAGGAAGCATAGACTCGATATACAAAACTGGGACATCTCTATGACACAGGAGGCATCAATAGAGGCTCCATAGGGACTGGAAGCTTAATTAGTCAGTGGAGATAAGCTCAGATAAATGAGTATAGCTCCTAAAGTCAAACTATTAACCCAACCAATGGATGTGATAAACAGTGCTCTGTTCGAAGGCGACACGACTTGACTGCTACCAAAGATAACATCTTTTCTTATCCGGCTTTTTGATTTTTAATTTTTNTAAAATTGCTTTAAAGTTACAGACTAGGAGGAGATGAGTGTCAAATGGGAAAACAAACTAGTTCCAAGCAGTGGAACATACCTATGCTCAATGCAAGGACATGTGTAGGATAGCGACACTCGGGGGAAAGTCCCCTCCCAGTAAAAATAGGGAATCAAGCTACAAAGGATATATAAAATGGCTCTATGTGGCTAGACATGAGACAAGCTCGAGTTATATGGCTGATACTCAAAGTCAAGGAAGCCTGCATAAGGCTCAATGAGGCAGGAAAAGCTCATGATAATGCAATTGCAACTTGACATAAGGGATTCCTGGGGAAACAGGCCAACAAAAAGATCAAGACGAGTATGAGGCTCTTACGAAATGTCATGGTGATACTATACAACAGACTACCACACCCTAAAGGACAAACTATCAGCATGGGCACCAAATGCAAACAAGGAGATAACTAGGGTACCCATGTACGGTCAAGCTCTACCATTCACATCATGTCACTTCTAAAACAGCAAGAAGGTTTTGTGACATGATAGGATGGGTTCATACCTACGATTATAATGAAATGGTCATAAGGTCATGCAAAATGAAAATGGAGGTGAAATATAACCTATATGCTAGTTTAAACATCATACCTTAAATTGGCATGAACGGGTCAAAACAATGATCAAAACGGCGCTCAAAACGGTCTCCTACATCATCATATTAGTTAAAAACAGTCCAAAAGGGTCAGAAACGGTCCAAAACTATAGAAAGGGGGTAAAAAATTTCAAAAAATTGAAAAATTTCTATCAATAGTAAAGAATTCAAAACATTATATATTATTTGAAATTTTTACCCAATTGAGCTCAAAACATCAAACGCGAATTCTGGGAGTTTCAACCGGCAGAATCCGACACTGTTTTTTCTAGGTAACTTCCCATGCCCTACTCTTTCATTTGCATGTAAAATTTTCAAATTTCCATGGTCAAAATTGATTTCTAGGCCACTCTAAAATATGCACCTTGGCCCACATGGAAATCGAGGATTTTTCCGCATATAGGGCTTGCTTTACGCAGAAAAATGGCTCAAAGTGACATACATACGTGGCTGTTTAGCAAACAGTCGCATATGTGGCTGTGTTCAAGTTTTTCTAAGACATGTAATGACCAAAAATCAAATTAAATGTGCAATATGGTTCTAGAATGGAGAGAACGAGAACACAGGGATGTAGAAGAAGCAGTACGGGGTGATCTAATGGCTCAAAAAGCTCTTCGTGCATGTGGGTTCTACAAGTTTTGGTGTCTTGGTGGCTTAAGGGCCAAACCAAGACTACTGCAAATGCTAGTAGACTACTGGGATCCTGACTCAGAGTCTTTCCAGATCGATAGGATGTCCCTCACTATAGAGGTGGAGGACATATACTTCATTACAGGATTGTCTTGACCGGGGGAAGTGGTGAGCCTGCGTTCTCGCGGGCCCGGAGGTGGCCTCACCATAGATGAGTATATCGTTGTATACTATTATCCGTACATGGAGAAGGTCGGGATTCAAATACCAACTAACTCCATATAGGTTCTAGGCCTAAAGGCCATACTACTGACACTCAGCAGGATAGCAGGGCAAGCCTCACTCCACTAGGCCCCGTGACCCTTGTTGTTCTATGCAGTTGAGTGCATGAGACCCACAGTTTACGATTGGAGTACTGCGTTGTTGAGCAACATGAAGCAACAGCTCAGCGACTGCAAGATGGGCAGGGTACAAAACTTCGGTTTCAGCAGTATACTAAGCACGTTCTTCTTTGAGCATGTTTCAGGACTCAGTCCTAGAGTTGATGTTCCTCTTCACGGGGTTCGAGATCCGGCCCAACGACATTGGGCAGATGCAATGCATAGACTGGGTGGAGGTAGGGTGTCCAACCCCTATCCAGCTGATTTCTTTCCATGGTGGAGGTGGCAGATAGTTGCCATCAATGATTACCCCTAAGTGAGGATAGATTTTTGGGGAGATCTCGACATGCCTCTACCAACAAGATCAGCATACGGTGACATTGGTAATGAATCCAAACCCTCTTTTTAAGTTTTTTGAATTATTTAATTTTTTTTTGTTTTTTGATATATGGAACCAAAAGACATGTTTTTGTGTGACAACACATAGTGACATCCTGTCATATGTATGAAGATGTAGGACCACAGTGGCCTAATAGTTTCCCTCGTCAGAGACGGAGGGGAAGAGGAGATGACATTATGGGTGTGGATGCGGAGTGGACGCTCCAAAGCATTCATACCAACTTTGTGCGGCTACACATAGGGTACCCATGGCGCAAGTCAAGGACTTTCCTGAGTCCATGCAGCGTTAGGTGGTGGGTGTGCCATGAGCATGGGTGTGGTTGTTTCGATGGCTAGCTAGAGCCATGGTGACATTCCATGATCAGAATCCCCCTCCTCCTCCCCAGGCTTAGATACCTGGGAGTGATACATTTTGTACTACCGTGTATTTTATATTTTGGTGGCTCGGAAGCCCTATTTTTGTATTATGACACTTATGTATTATCACATTTTCAATGTTTAATGAAATTTTTTTATGATGATCGATTTATTTATTTACATGTGTAAAAATGTATGTTTGTGATGAGCTTATTGTCTATGAAACAAATGCCAATCTAACACATAGTTAGCATATGAGTTTGTAACTTGATTATAAATTCTTGGAACATGTATGTATGTTATGTTGTCAAATTTTCATTCTAACAATATCATACATAAGAATCTTCATAATAATATTGGATCCCTAACATGATACAAGCCATTAATTTGTGACACTACTAACTGCGAATCAAGACGTACCTCAAGAGAGAGAACACCATGTGAAATGGCATCCCATAGAATCTCGATAACAGCACTATACTCAACAACATTGTTTGAAGAGGGTCATAAACATACGCCTCCTGAAGACAATACCTGACCCATAGGAGTATAAATCACCCAAGCAGTAGAGGCTGAGTGTTGAGTGTGACGGTTAGCACCATCCCCAAATCCTATATAGATGGAAGACTCCATTGAAATCTTCCATAAGAAACAAAAGCTAATCAACAAACCTGATCACCATAAGAAAAACCTACCTATGCAAAATCCTATACAATAATATACAATAGTCAGCCCTGGCTGGGGATCATGCATAGTAATTTTTAAGATATAGCCCATTTCTAGGCTCCGCCAAGGCAGTCCCCTCGTAATCTACTAGCTCATATATGCCCTTCTCTAACACACATTTAAAAACATAAGGACCATGCCACATGGGGTTAAACTTTCCTTCCCCCAAGGGTTTTTCGCTTGATCCCACAAAAGGACCAAATCTCCTTCACTAAACCTCCTTGGATGGGAATATTTATCATACTGGACCTTAACGCGATGCTTATTCACTTCTAGAGCCACCAAGGCATCTCGGTGCTACTCATCAAGGTGCTCTAAGTGGACCAAACATTCCTCCAATGGGGAAGTGTCTGGTAAGAGCTCTATGGCTAGCTTCAAAGAAGGGATTTCTCACTCAACTAGCAATACAGACTCCACTTCATGTACAATTTGATATGGAGAAAAATAGGTGGCAGTCTTAATGGTGGTCCTATAAGCCCACAAAACAGGATATAACATGATATGCCAATTGGTCTTGCTTTGTGCGATGGTTCGTTGGAGAATGGACTTCAGTGATTTGTTCCCTGCTTCAACTTGTCCATTTACTTGAGGGTAATAAGAAGAGGAATGCTTCTACTTATACCCTAACTTCGAGGCCAACTCTTCCATCATCCGATTCTAAATGTGCCTTCATGGTCAGTGACAAGATCCTTTGGAATACCGAACCCAGTAATGATCTGGTTGAATACGAAATGTGTGGCTGTCTCACTGTCGGATTTAACTATGGGTAGAGCATCAGCCCATTTCGTGAAATAGTCAACAGCCACAATAATATGATGATTCCCCCCAGCTGAAGCTGGGTTGTAATCCATGAAATCAAGCCCCCACTTAGTGAAGGGACCGATAGTGATAATTGGATGTAATGGGTCAGGATGTGAGTGCATATCGCGTGCAAACACTTAGCAAGGGTGGCACTTCTTGACCGCATTGACACAATCTTTAAAGATCAACAGCCAAAAATAACCCACTCTCAATATTTTTTGGGCTATAGAAAGCCCAGATAAATGACCACCACACGCCTCTCCGTGGCAATCATTCAACACAAGCTTAGCCTCCTCATGAGTTAAACAACAACGTAAAATGGAATCTACCCCATAGAGGTATAATGTGTTATCCACTATGAGGTAATTCTTGGATACGTGATGTAACTGTCGTCGTTCATCTTGTGAAAGGTGAGTAGGGACCTTCAATGTCTATAAATATATGATAATATCCCCATACCATGGATCCAAAGTTGATATCAGGAAAATGTGCTCATCGACAAATGTATCTTCACAAACTTCCTCCTCCTCCTCGCTTGGGAAATAAGATATAAGCTCCACAAAAATCAATGATTTTTTTTATTTTGCCGAAACAAACTCGAGATTGAATTATTGCAAAATGAAAATCCACTTTTATATTTTCACCCTATCATCCTTTGAGTGAGGATGAGATGAAATGGATTGACATGGGCTACCACCAAGGTCCGGTGAAGGAGAATATAATGTCTCAATATTTGAACCGCATGAACGGTAGCTAAGGCAAGTTTCTCCACATGGGAATAACGGATCTCTGCATCTATAAGGTTTTGGCTCAAATAATATATGGCATGCTCCTAGAGCTCCTCATCCTCCTGAACCAAAACCATACCAATTGTCTCCATGGACGCGGCCACATAAAGTAAAAAGTCACAACTATAGTCGGGTGGACTAATCACCAAGGCTGATGCTAAGGCTCACTTAAGCCCATCAAAGGACTCCTGGGCTTGCTCATCCCAGCAAAAGGTAGTGTCCTTCTTCAAAAGATGCATAAAGCCTCTAGTCAAATTGGCAAAGTTAACGACGAATCTCCGCAAGAAATTTGCCATGCCTTGCAAACATTAAAGATGTCTAATGTTTCTTGGGGGAGAGAATTGAAGTATTACCTCAACCTTTAAAGGGTCGACTCTTATACCCTCCCTGGAGACAATGAACCTAGATAAGCGACCATACTTCACAAAAAATATGCATTTATGAGGATTTAACATAACTAAATAATGGCGGCACCTTTCGAACACTAATCTCAAATGATAGGAATGACGCATCCTCTGACGAGAATGAGCAGCAAGGTCATCCAAAAATACTTCAATAATCGATTTGAGGTCATGGAAGATCAAGGTCATAGCTTAATGAAAAGTGGCTCCAGCATTTTTAAGGCTAAAAGGCATTTTTCGATATGCAAAGGTACCCCAAGGACAAATAAATGAAGTTTTATGTTGGTCCTCGAGTTTGATCTGTATCTGATTGTATTCAAAAAAGCCATCCATAAAGGAAAATACCTCGCTTTCGGCACACTCATCCAAAATTTGATCAATAAATGGTGTGGGAAAATTATCCTTAGGACAGGCATGATTCAAGTCATGGAAATCAGTGCATACACGGATCGTTCCTTGTTTCTTATCAATCAGAACAGGATTTGAAACCCACTCCATCAAGGGAATGGGATAGATAAAAATGGCATTCAACAACTTTTCTATCTTAGCCTTAATCATGGGTGCTTTTCTAGGATTCACAGCATGCAAGCGTTGTCGAACAGGCTTAGCATTAGGATAAGTTTTAATCTCATGTTCAATAATGCGAGGGTTGATACCTGGCATTTCCTCGTATGACCAAGCAAATACGTCATGAAAATATTTAAACAGCTCCATATACTCTTGAATCTCAACATGGGAACATTCTACCCCAATATAGACATTCTCAATCTTGCCAGGATCGCGAGAGATATTGATAGGGATGGTAGGAGATATATTTTCCAAATTTCCATCAGCCATCGGACCAGGAGAGCTTAATGGAACCACGGGACTACCAATTCTCTCACTAAGAATCTCCCTAAAGTATTCACACTCCAAAGGGTCAAGCTCGGGAAGAAAATAATATCTATGATGTAACTCTTCCCAAGGTGGCTCAACTCCAGACATGGCCTCAATAATAGATTCATATGATGGAAAAACACTATCAAGGAAGTCATGTGTGTGAGAAGACTCAACTGCCCATGCAGGAAGCACATACAAGTCCTCCTCCTTGGCCCGTGAAGAGGAAGTACTAGGCTCCACAACACATTCAAGATTCTCTTGATATCCTATCATTGCTACAGGCAACAACACGTCCATTTCAATAGGCTCACATGAAGGAATCGGTGTAGGAAGAAT
The DNA here is from genome assembly GCA_001517045.1 of Pseudotsuga menziesii. Classification (NCBI taxonomy): domain Eukaryota; kingdom Viridiplantae; phylum Streptophyta; class Pinopsida; order Pinales; family Pinaceae; genus Pseudotsuga; species Pseudotsuga menziesii. The sequence continues at coordinate 97,835 of LPNX010112098.1, read as the reverse complement.
CCAAGGATCTTCCATATGGGTAGTGTGAAAAGACACTGACCTCAATGACGACGAAGCCTCACCAGAACTAGACCCAATCATAAGAATAGGTACAGGACAACTAAAGGATCCCATAAGGGATGGATACATACCAACACCCACACTCTCAGTTGCCGGCTGAGAGTGCTCGACAATCAGAATAGAAGCTCCCAAAGATGCGATAACACACGGATTCTTGAATGACGTTTGATCAATCGTAACTATCTTCCCATTAAATGGAAATCATATAACTCAAAATAGAGAAGAATCTATGTCTTGCATACTATACATCCAATTCCTACCCAGTAACAGATTGTAATCAAGGGGCGCATCAACCACCTCGACCTCGATCGCGACGGTCTTCCCTCCCAAACGAACCTTAAGAGAAGGAAGAATGCCATGTGATTGAAACAATCTACCATCAAAAGCAGTCAACATGGTATCAGATTTAGACAACTCGGGGGACCCCAAACCCTTCCAACACACCAAAGACATAACAAAAGCAGCAGCGCCTTCGTCAATTACAGTGCGTTTGACGGTCTTGTTAAGACATTCGACATGAATCAAAAGAGACACATAGTAAGGCAAGCGAGGCTGTAGTCCTGCGGTTTCAAATTTGATGACAGAGGAAGATTTATCATCATTAACACCAAGAGAAAAAAGCAAATCCTTCCTTTGTGAAGGACAACTCTGAAGTACTTTGAGTGCAGACATTGCAAAAGGAGTGTGGCCCAAATCCTCAACAACATAATAGTTCTAGGCGGCTCGGGCGTTAGGATTATGCCCCGAACACTTAAGGTCTCCCTTAGGAATGTGAGGTGAAACTTTAGGTTTATCATCAGGGCTTTCAATACATAAAGGACTCTCGGGTGGAGCAGGTTCCTTTCCAAGGTCTGGTTGTGACGAACCATAGTCCTTCGCATGAGTCACAACCTTAGTAGCACACACCATATTGATGTAACCATGACCACTACTAGATTCTGGCGGATCTTGATCTCCACCATACTAATCATGGGTCCTCAAGTTTATGTTTTGATTATGGGGTAAAGGGTTGGTTAGCACAACTAGGCCCTATGCTATAAACCTCGAGGCTTCTTCTATACGAGGGCACAAGTGAGTGAGGTGGTCATCCTTACACAACTTGCAAGGAAACTTAACCTTATGTTTAGAATGCTTGTCCCCCCCAACATTTTGGGCATTCTTGTCATTATAATTGGAATTTTCATTCCTATTCCCACCCTTGTGATTGTTTTTACCCTTCTTCTTATTCCTTTTGGGTTGCTGGTTACCCTTCTCGTCCAACGATTACACTGAAAGCACATTTGTCGTTTGGGTGGGTTGAGACAAATCCATGGCTTGTCTCGAGGTAGATTGGTTGATAGACAATTGATTGAACTATCTCACAACCAAATCTATAGGTTTGGTACTCATACAACCAACAATTCCATCAGCATGTGGTCCAAGTTTGACCTTAGGGTCAAAACTAGAATGCGGAGCGTTAGGAATGATCTCATATAACAAACTGGATTGAGCATAAATCAAATCCAATTCCTGTACCATAAAAATGGCTTGTTCCTCATTCTGAACTCCAGATGTAGAAACATCCTTCACAATATAAGGTAATAACAATTTAAGGAACCACTCGAGGAGAAACTCCGGCGGTATGAAGGCTTTAATCAATCTCTTGCGTCTACGCCACTCTTGGATATGGTCTGAGATATGCATGGCTTTGTCTTTCTGAAATGTTGACAAGATTTCTGTACCAATGTCATAATGCACTAGTAGCTAGAAGTGGTTGAGAAAAGTCATAGCTAGGTCATCGAACAAAGTGAATTCCCCCCAGGTAACTCTATGTACCATTTCGCTACAGGCCCGGTGAGGGTCCGTTGAAACAGCCTTAAACGAATCAAATCTTCATGTAAGGAATTAAAAGAGCACCAAAGGTGAAATGTAGTAACATGTTCACTAGGATCTTCTCTTGGTTTTCCCTCGAATTTGGGAATGTCCAAGGGAAGCTTGGTAGGGACAGCCGGCCAAGCCGGGTCATAAGATACCGGATCGTTCATTAGTCTTGACAAATCAGGCATATTTAACATTGCGAGGAAGGGGGGCCTAGGTTGAGCAGGTCGATGACATGCTCCCTGATAATTTTGGTTCACATAGGACTGATTACTGCAACCACCATGGCCTTGGCCATAGTATCCTCCTCCTGTTTGACCCGTGTAGGGTGGCATGGAAGCACAATAATGTGGTTTACCTTGACTATTTGGGGCTACAAAGCCATAATTTGGGGAGTAAGAATGTTCTTAATACCTGTACCCATAAGGTGAATAAATCTGTGCATATTGCGGTTCATAAGACATCCCATGAGATGTCCCATGAGAAACTTCATAAGTAGGAATAGGACCTCCAGAAGTAGGAATATGACCTCCAGAAGTAGGAATACAACCTCCCGAGACAACAGGAGGTACATGACTCTAAGACACGACTACGGGAGTAGCAGCAGTACGAACATGACTTGTAGCAACATTTTGACTTGAAGGACCATGTGAATGAGGGGGAGGAATAGCATTCGAAGAAATAGGAATAGAGGACGAAGGGATATGTGAAATGATGTAAGTGGTATTCCCTACAGTCACTCGTCTTGGTTCTGGTATCTGAATAGGACTACTAACACCAGGTCTAGGATGAACATATGATGTAACCTCCACCGCCAGGATGGAGGGTGCAATGTGACTCTTGTTCCCAAACCTTTCCACATGGAAATGACTAGGAATTCCCCCAGGCATAGTGTTAGGTTAAAACTCTAACTCGGCATGCTATGCCAAATCATGTGCAGGAATACCAGACATATCATAACTAGTGCTCGTAGGTTCATGATGAGTCTCTTCGCCTGGAAACCAATACCGGCGACCTGTGAATGAGGGATCATACCCAGAATGTGTAGGTATATCAAGTGAAGGATCATATGTAGGAGTAGGATCTTCTTTCCCAACCTCGTGAGGTGGAGAAGGCAACTCAGGAATTTCATCTTCATGATCTCCCATTGTGTGTGAATCAATTTAAGAAGTAGTCCGCCTGGACTATTTGTTTCTCTGTCCCAAAGGACGAGGATATTTAGAAGGCAGAAGTCCTGGTAAACGTTGAGAATGGTGAAGTACCGCACTTGAATCCACAATGACTCAAAAAATTAAAAAGACTCTTCTAATTATGCAAACCCTAAGAAAGCTAGTGTGCATAGAGCATACACCTATATAATCTAAATCCAATCACAAGAAAAAAAGGGTAGGATATGTGAGCTCTCGAATGAAGCAGGTATGCCTCACCTAGGAGAGTCTTGAGACTCCCATACACAACAAGTGGAGGTTCGTAACCAATTATTGTGGCCCTCAGCTTCAATGCATATAGCAACTGTGCTTTCCGACCCCAACCTGGCCGGGACACCTGCAAAATAACCCCTGCAAAGTACCCCCTCGATAACCTAGGTAAGGAAACTAAGGTCACCTCAATATAATCAATGCTTAGGCGGACAGTCGCAGGCGGGATTGACCATATGGGCAGGGTAGCAAATCCCAAAACTATCGAAAGAACCCCCATATATGAATACAATCCTGGAAATATCTTCGGTGCTACTCAGTTATGACTAGGGGTCATCCCAATCAGTAACCGCTCACACTGCCTCGTGCTTAACCCCCTTGTAAGAGGAGGATCCTGAGAAACACTAATTATACCAAGGAATTTCACACTCTCACTTGGATAGACACATATATGTTGTTGTTTAGTGGTCTTGGAGGATTTACTCACAATGAACTATTCCAAGACCCTGAAATCTAATCTTGTTGGTGTAACCTATCAAAGAAAATAGTGTAATCCATTTTAATTAAGCGTTGATTTTATTTGGCTTTATTACTCAAAAAAGGTAGATGACCGTGCAACCAATGGTGTTATGACGCAACATGAAGAAAAATGCACACCTAACAATCAATGCAAATGTATTGTGTCGAATGAAAAATAGGGCATGCTACTACGTGAAATGCAAAATTTTCTTCAAATGACAAATGCAATCATTCCTATATGAAATCCTGAATAATATTTCTCTAAGCAAACCTAGTGCAAGTACCATTCAAAATGCAAAGTGCAATGATGCATAATGATGCAAAGAAGAAAATATTTTTGGATTTTTTGAATAAAAATGAGATAATAAAGCAAAAGAAAGACTCTACCACCCCTAGACTCTGCAAGCACAATCAAACAGCACTCACGCAAAGCACTAAGGTAAAAGATACCTAATGCACTAATCCCAAAACAAAAAATCGAAAATGCAATGACAAGTACATTCTTAAAAAAAAATTTACCCTAAAAGACATCTCTAGTTAGAAACATAGGTGTATACAGACTCTAGAAGCATCAAAGGAGACTCAACAATCATCAAAACTCACCTAGCAACAATCATTCTTCCTCTAAAAGGAAAAACTCAGGGCATACGGGACTATGTGCAGAAAACCCGCATATGTACGTGGATATCTCAGTCAAAACCGTGTGTACACACGACTGTGAGGAAAAAACTCGCGTATAGGAAGAAAAAGAGATAAAAATGAAGGCAAACAGATACGCTGAGACAAAATTCACACCTATCAGACACTACCAGGAAAACATTCCCCCATACTCGACTCAGAAACCGAGATATCAGAGAAATTCAAGAACATTGAATGCCGATCAAAACCCCCAAAGGACAATTACAAGGAACCCCCCAGCAGAGTCGCCAATTCTGTTACAGAGAGAAATTCCTATGGCTTGGGGTACCACAACAGACAGCTTGACTCTAGAAATCAATCCTTTCCTATATGCAAGAGAAACCAAATATCTAACACTAAAGGATCTCTATTCGTACCTTATTCCGGACGGTTGATGTAGATCCCCGTTGAGCTTTCCAACTCCAACTTGAATTGATAAATTGCTATCTCAACACTCAAGAAACAAGACAAGTATGATATATATAATTGTGTTAGACCTACTCTAACATATATAATCAATAACATATAATAATTTAAAAGCATCCATGGATCAAATACTCATTTAAACACACATTATTAGATAGGAAAATATATTTCTATTACTATAAAATAGAGATTACAATAGTGACAACCTCTATCGGCACGTCTACAAATCGGAGAAACTGAGTCCCCCACTTGGGCCTCCACCACTTCAATCCTCCATCTATCGATAGCAAGCTCACAAGAAAAAGGCAAGCTTGGGAAGAACACAAAAGTTCTCTAAGGGACAAAGGGATGTAGACTCAAGTATAAGCTCCGACAACAATGGACTATAGTTTTTTTGCTCTTGAATTCCTCTCCCTTCAATGTATACAAAGGGTTCCTTATATAGTTCTTCAATGGGGTAATGAAAGGTCAAATACAAGTGATCTCAAGGCATATGGAAGGCCAAGAGACAAGTGAGTCAGATCCATATCAAGGAAAAATCCAAAATAATTTGGCCTTTTGCACACATCCCGATGTACACGGGTTTAAGGGTCAAATCCGCGTATATACGCGAGAAAGGGATTAAATGTCACGTATGGAAATTATTGCATGTTTTTAGGGATGATATTGGAAACATCAAAGGTACAAAAATTGTCCATGGGTTCTAAAGAGTCTGTAGAGGGACAGGGAAGACCATAAAAGTGTGATTCACCATGTGTGGTAAAATCAGCTGTAACAGTAACTGCCTTGTTTTTTTCCCACATCATCCTCCCTCCTTTTCTACAAATAAAAACATGTATGAGTTTTCTTTCCATCCCTCTTTATCTTTCCCACTTGACTTATCCAATTCGTGAGCATCTACCTAGAGTTGGAAACTGCTTTATGCACCTATGGGGGATTTGACTAGTTTTGGTAAGCCTGCTTTTTGACTATTTCGAATGGAATATTTATGCATTCAAATATATCATGTAATTATATATTAAAACAGCCTATTACTTCATAAAATTGGCTATTTTACACTTACTCAATACAGATTAGTGTTATGCTCCAATTTCAGTCTCCTTTGGTGTTAATTTTGCATGTTTGATTAGCAATTTTGTGAGTGTAATTGTTCTATTTCTTGGGTTCAATTTCCATAATGGTAATTTTGGTAATAGAACCCTTATTTTTTCTGGTACCATGGCCTCTTTGATATGATGACCTAACCTTGTTGTTGTTGGTTTTGAAGAAAGAGCCCTTAGAAGTCCTTTCAAGTTACAAAAACAAGTCTTATCCTTCATTATGGATCCATCAAAGAATATACATCTGATCTCAGATATTTTAGTTTGGCATCAAGGAGTATTTTTCTAGGTTTTCACTTCTTCACCCCTAGTTTACTAGATCTGAGTTTAAGGGTTGCTTTGTGCTCCCTTATTTGTTGAATCGTGAGTTTTGCTGAGTTATGACCTTTTGCATATGACCCATGGACTATGTGGTGTCTCTCTTACTGAGTTGTGACCTTATGCATATGACCCATGGAATGTGTGGTGTCTCTCATGTTTCCATGTCAGGCCATGAATATATGAAGTTGACCTGTGATTGTATTCGTTTGATCCAAGGCCATTTTTCTGCTGAAAATATAGGCTGTGTTCAGTTCTGTGGGTTACTCTTTGACTATTAGCTTTGGCATCATCCCTCTAGGGATGCTAAACCTTATTTGTGACTATGAAAGGTGTACCCTAATGGGTTGTGACTATGTATGATCTCTCCTAGATGGGACATGGACTGTGATGACCTCCCTCATCCTTAAAGCAGATTGTTGTAACCTCTCCTAGCTAGGCCATGGCTAATTTGACCTTACCTTTCTGTACATGACTTGTTTGTTGTTAATTATGCTAGAGGGAGTTGTGATCTTTTTAAGGTTGATTAGCTGTGTTTTGGGATAAATATCACTGCTACTATCCTACTAGGGTCTTCACACATGGTGATTGAGATATCTTGCTTTCTACTGTATGTATCTAACCTCAACCTACAACACTCTAACCTGCTCTCTATAAAGGTATGTCATCTGTTCCTTTGGTGACTTGTCCTTTCAGTGATAAGATCTGAACCTAAAAGTATCTAAGTATAATGTTGATCCAAACAATTCTAGACTAGCTTTATTATTGTTCTTTGTTAACTGGTTATTAAATTTACTAGTATTGCTATTACTACTTTATTTCTTGTACATTGCTATCGTTCAGTACTTCGTGATGTGAATCAATAAAGCCAATTGATTTTTGGCATATTCCAACACACAATGGTCATACAATTCTCTTAGTTGCTAATGTACAAATTCTGGGAATGCCATAACTGTAGGAACTACACCGAATGCTTCATTTACTGCAGGTATTCATATTGGAAGATATGAAATGGTGGTAATTAACTCTTGAACCAAATTTGCATTCACTATTTTTGACTTTGCATTTATTGATCAATTTTTCCAACTTTTAATTTTTTGTGGTGATAAGAAATTTGACATTTCTAACATAATTAGAATTTCATTTGCGAATATGCAAAGTGCTTCGTAGTCATAAAAAAATCAGATTTGTAGACAACCTTACAAATCTTGTATAAACTAAGAAATGGAATCTGCTCATGTTAAAGCTGCTAACTCAATGATGATTTTCTCTTTCTATTAATGCTAATGGTTGGTATTCATGAAGGGGGTTGTTACAATTTGGTATTAGAGCCATAGGTTTCAACACTAGGACTCTAGGGTAGTGGGGGGGGATTTACCTAGGAAGAAAAATCTTGGGGAAAGTGATGCCTTAGTCCCTCAAAGGAAGGTCATTAAATTCTTGTTTACTATTTCACTGGATTTAGAAATTTGTAGAGGTCAATATGGACATGCTAGCTTAGGTTTGATGGTTTGCTACATTTAGGTACACATCTCCATAATGCAAAGACTTACATTGTATTACCATGAAAGGTTATAAATTTTGTGTGGCTAATGGGATAGAGTAAAAAATAAACAGTCCTGGAAATGATAACCGTTTGTGTGCTGGAAACAGATTTAAAATTTATAAGCTAGGACCTGGAATAGTGAAAAGTGTACAAACCTATTTTGCAAATATGCTAACTATTGAATTTCTCCATTAACTTTTCTAGGAAATAATTTGATAATCCTGATCTTATATTATGTTACCCATAACCTATCATGGCATGCCATTCATAAGGTAGGTGCATCAATGACCGTTAGAAATTTGATATGATGCTAGAAAATTATCAAAATGCAGCATCTTGCTATTAGTTTTATGCTTGTTTTATGATTTCCTATTTGCTTCTTGTTTATTTAGTTGGACATTGGTTGGATTAAAGGCCTTCCTAAAGGATACCCATTGAAATCAACCTTAAAATAAGATCTTCTGTGTTGATACCTTGAGGAGTGTTGAGATAGAAATATTTGGATGGGAAAATTGATGCCCATATTTGTTATACCATTTTTCTTGCAGTTATGATTTAGTCATTCAGTGGGTATGGGCAACTCAATGTCCAAGAGATTTTACACTCTTTGTATTGCATTCAAGTATGGATAGAATGATTTGGAGAGAAAATAATTTCCCAGCTTTGGCATCTTCTTTCCATTTTGATAATGGTTGTAAATTAAAGTTTATAGGTAAATTGTTGTTGAGATTGTACAATATTTGTACATCAAATTTATATTGAAGTAAATTGAAGTGTATGGGTAAATAGATACCCAGTTTAACAATTATTTGTGCACTACATTTCATGTTGAAGTAAATTGAAGTGAATGGGAAAAATGGTTAACCATCTTGGGAAAGTATTTTGCATTGCATTTGAATTGGTGTAAATCAATTTTATGGGAATTTTTATAATGCATTTTGGTGCATTGAAGTTGAATTTATTTTATCTAGAGAAAATTGATTAAAATAGCGGAAGGCCTTTCTGCACTGCGTGTGTTGAATAAACGAATTTGTAAGGACAATTTTATGTGGGAAAACCTTGGGTACTGTAAATGTTGATGAGGGAGACGATTTGTATGGGAAAAGCATAGGTCATAATTGAGCATTCTCTCCCTTAATTTAATAACAAGGTGACTAAGTTGCTCGATCAAGCAAATTGAGTATTTTTTTGTAACATTGTGAAAGTAACTATGGTTTGATGTTGTGTATTTGCTGAGACAAATCATTGCCATGCTGGGTTTGATTTTTCAATTTTTATTTTAATATTGAGATAATGAAACATTATTGTAAAGATTTAAATTTTCACTTTGCATAATAATGACAATACTGTCCTTGGAGTTTTGACAATGCTAATGATTACAAGCTTGAAGGTTTTATAATTGCTAAATGTTTGTGTAGTATAATTTTGAGATAACTAGCTATAAATTAAGGATTTTTTTTATGATGTGGGTATTGCATCGGAAATGGTGACAACCATGTTCCGCAATTCATGCATTTGAGATTATGGTCTAGAAATTTTTTAAGCCCTTCATACAAATTCAACAAGTTTTTATTCTTTTATTGCTTTGAAGAAATTGTGATTAAAGTGGACAGCCTTGGCCCCTTCCATAATTCCACTAGGATTTTGTTTTGAAATGAATGACCAGTGTGGTCTGCAAATTGTTGAAGGACCTCATACAAATTCAACAAGTTTTCCTTCTTTTATTGCTTTGAATGAATTGTGATTAAAATGGATAGCCCTCTCCTTTCCATAATGCCACTAGGATTTTTTAAATGAAGCATGCATATTGAGAATGCTTCCAGCAGTTTGTTGATATGATGATTATATGTATATGCTTAGGGTACCCTTGCATAGATTGTATTGGTGTTGTGTAAGGATGCTAATGTTCCCCAACATATTGACATTGAGCTGAAAATGAAAAGCAGTGCATGGTATTGTATACCTGTGAATACACTAAACATTAGAGTAGTATTGTTCAAAAGTAACCTTGAATGGCTTACTCTTGAAATAAGAATTAACATGGTTGTTGGCTTTATATGTATCTATGGTTGATGATCTGGGTAATGCTACCACCATGAACAATTCTATGAGGAAGGAATAAGGTAAGTAACTATAAAGAAACTCTTTAATGAAGGAGTTGTGTGGGATCCTGTGAGACATCTGCTACCATGTAACATTAAGGGTATTGTTGGAAACCATAAGAGGTATAATTCTCCCAATCTATTGTTGCATAAATGCTTAAGGAATTAACACTAGTACATGTGGACATTTTTCCCACGGAAAATCGCTTCTATTGCAACAATTTTGTGTTGCTATAGCGACAAAATTTTCCCCTTATTTTCGTGGGAAAATTTCTATCGATATAGCAACACTTGCAACCGTTCATCTCTATAGTGACAGAAAAATTTCAAAAATTGGCAACGAAATTTCGTAGCTATAGCGGCGACAATACAAAAAAGTGGCGATGAAAACATCAAAAAGTGGTGACGAAAGGTCATCACAATAGCGATGAAAATACCAAAAAGTAGCGACGAAAACATCAAAAAAAGGCGATGAAAGTCCATCACTATAGTGATGAAAATACCAAACTGGTTGCGACGATAGCCCATCACTAGAGTGGTGTACATCCAATATGTTTTCAACGAAAAAACCAACATTTTTGCGATGAATATTCCAAGGTGTTGCGACAACAAGCCGTCACGATAGCAACGAAATAACAACATGTTTACAACGAATATACCAATGATTTGCGACGAAATACTGTCACTATAGTGATGCAAATACATAGCAAGTTTTGTCGCTATTATAGAAACTTGGTCGAAACTTGCTATGTATTTGCATCGCTATAGCGACAGAGGTGTCTATTTAAAAAAAATATAATGTTGGACAGGGGATAGGATTGGCTATAAGTATTAGCTATACCCTACATGACCATCTTCATTATTGGCTCAGCACTAAAATTAAGACACGTTGTTATTTACACCAGACACTACATGACGATCTCATGGCATTATATTAAACTATAACTCATGAAAACTACAATCAAAATACACAATAGAATATCAGTTGATAAACAATGAATACACAAGTCAAAGGAAGGTTTAAGTGGATTATAGCATTCAAAGGATTGACCATGGCTACACCACTTCACAGATGAGCTTTCCCAGCACAATAGCAGCACATATTAACCCCCAATGAATTCTCAAGAGGGACTCCCCTTCCCTCAAGGCTTTCCAGGATAACATTGTGTCATTAATAAACTATGAAAGAATATAAAAAAATCCTCTACAATATGATAAAATAATAGAAAACAACACTCAGTGTCACCTTGTAATTGTATTCAACATACACAAGTAGAAGGATCACCCTCTTATTCAATGCATCAAAAACTGGGAATTTTGTAGCTACTATGAGGACTATGATCCCTTGGACATGGAATAAAAGTAAGGATTTATATTTCCTCATCTATCTTCCCAAGTTCTTACACATAATGTAACACCCCAATTTTGACCCCGTTTGCATTAAATATATATGATGTAAATATCATTATTTAATCATGGTGAGGAGCCCAAGGCTAAGGCCCCATCATCGATTTAGCATTTTATGTATCGAAAATTAAAAATGGTGCATATGGTTATTGTACTAGCCAGCCACATTATAATTTTGGACATCATATAAATATGCAATTTAATTAAAAACCCACAACCACCTATGTCAATGCAACAAATAACAAGATGGGGGTATGATTTCCTAAGGAACAGGGAGGAATAATGTTTAACCTTGAGCATTTGGGGAAAATCCATGTGTCCAAAGAAAACACCCAAAAATGTATGCCCATTCCCCTCATGCACTCACATTTTCATATTCTCTCACTTTTTGGGGAGCGGCGAGACATTTTGATCATCCATCCTTCATGTTTCAGTTTTTTTTCCTCATTGTTCATGCCCAGTCCATCACCTGGCTCTCACTGAAACATTGTGGTCCATTCTATTCATTCTATATTCCATTTTATTCATGCATGCTGTGCGTTCGTCCTGCTTGCAGAACCGTGTTTTGTTCTAGATTGTTTTCCTGTTGTTACCATCCTCACTCCTGTTTATGACAAAAAGTGGTCATCTATGGTTTCCTTAATGTTGTTGTGCAATGGTCTCCTCTGTCACAAAGTGAGTGTAATCCTGTTTTACTGTGTTGACTTTGTGGTTTGTTGTGTGTGCATATTTTGCCTTGGTATGAACTGGTTTGGAGTGGAATTGGGTTTGAACTATCTTGATAATTATAGTGTAGGAAGGAGCCTCACAAATAGATTTAGAGGGGATGGTTTTCTTCTTTGCACACCCTTAACATTACTGGAAAGGAAGGCATATCCTGAGGTACTGTGTAGCAGAAAAGGGGATGCTTCCTTGTGTTGGGTGTGTAGATTTTCTAGGATCCAAGCCCGATCTTGTGCAGGTGTCCATAACTCGATGGTTGAGCTCACTAGCTTAGCAGTTCAAGTTTTCCGGATCCTTTGCGGCCTGATAAACCCATATGTTAGTTGGCGTGGCTAGTCCTTAATGTGAATGTTGGCTTGGTTGACTAGCTTGATAAACCCATCAGTATATTGGATTGCTTGTTTGAAGACTTATAGACCCAAGTGTGTTGGCTTGGATGATTTTTGTTGTATCCTTGGCTATGTGTGATCCTGCTAGTGTTCCTTATTCCTTGTGGGAATCATGCCCAGCTTGGGGGTGGTAGTGCTGCTGAGATATTGATAAGTGCACTGGCCTATGGTTGGGGGGAAAGTTGCAGTGACGTAGCTGGTTGCAGGACAAACTTCTTTCAAGATAATTATTCTTGGCTATGTTGATCTCTAAAATTGTATTTGCTTCATGAAATATGATGAACATGCCTAATGTGTTGAATTGATGAATTGATTCTACTGTATAATTGCAACTGTATGCATCTATGTATGTTTCTTTCAATGCATTTTTAAATTACGTTATGGTTCTTAGATAGTTGGATTGGTGATGGCCTGAATGATCAAATATGTCAAAGACTTATGTTAACAGGTTAAATTTTCCTTTCGCAACTCTTCTTTCCACAACTTGCAACATGCGGGATGCAGAAACGGCCTTCTGTAAACTCTGTTCCCCATAGATTTTCCTTCCACAACTCTCATTTCCGCATGTGGGATGCAGCTTCATGATCTCTATTTACGCAATTGATTATTTCCGCAACGGTCTATTTCACATGTGGGATGCAAAATGCGGGATGCGGAATGTGGAATGCGGGATGCAGGACCGCGATTTCCATATTTCCTCGATTCCTCAAACTTAAGCGTTCCGCATCGTTGATTATTGTGGGTTGTTTCTCGGTCATTGATCTATTCCCAAATGCGAAACAGATTGTGACCGTCAATTTTTGTCACGATTTTCTCCACTTTTCGATCTCCTCTGAGATTTTTCTTCGTAAACCGTCAGATTGAGCACTGAAAGAATCAATTTCTCTGCTATTGGGAAGTATGAGAATTTACATAGAGTTGAATATATTGAACTTTGAGCTGGATGCTCCTGCAACAGTCAGAGAGAGCAGTTATGGTCGCGTTCTCTCTCCAGTGAATGGGAGAGGACATGACACATAATATTTTGTAGACCTATCTCATATGTCATATGCCCAGATATTCATCCAAATCTACTTCTATTACTCGGCTAAGAGACTAACCTACAATATGAGTCAAAGAATGTTTTGGAAGCATCTAGTTCTTTAAAAGTTTCACATATGGGGTTATGTTAGGGAATAAGAAAGTCATCACTACTTCATTGGTTGGAGGTAGAACAACCTTTAACAACCATGAAATAGCATTGCTCAATTTTGTTTGTTGTCCACAATATAAATATTGGTGTCTATCATTATAGTGTGACCCTTAGAGAGACATCTTAGCTATCTTAGGTAGTGAAAGGTGGAAATTCATGATCAGATTACCTTGAGGATGTGTATATTGTACATTTTCATTTAGATTGAGTCAATAATATAGATATAACTGTGTCATTTCTTAGAGAATGTTGTAGTAACTCTTTTTTTCCACTTGGACTATCACAATTGATGACATATGAGCAAACTAATCTTGTACAGACTGTAAGATCACTATGTATGTACAGTAAAGGAACAACATCTAAATGAAGCATCATATGGATGCAACTTGGTATAGAGTCTCCAACGTAAAATATAAACATTACAGATGTCATATTTCATCATCAAGTAAATTCTTTACAAAATTTAGAGTTCGGGGCTCTTGATTCATGCAACTTGGTGAGCTTAAGATTCTAGTTATTAGGCTTAAAACTGGTAGCACCCCAATTTTATTTTAATTTCATATGAATTTCAATATGCCAAGGAGGTTGCTTTTGAATTTTAATAAAATATTTTTGAATATTTTTCTTTGATAAAAAAGATAAGCCATCAAGAGCCAGAGGGGAAATGATAATTCCCACATTCAAATTTTACATGCATTGTTAGTTTTAGGTATTAAATTATTGACCTTGACCAAGCAATGTATCTCTCTATTGTAAAGTTTTGAGAATGCACATTAATCCCTAGAAATGGGCCATTTCTTTATATGTGACGAGCAAAAGCTCTTGCTTACAAAGTTGAGCCTTGGTTTCATAACTTTGGTCTTCACAAAGATGAGCAACCCAAGCCCAATGAAATTCAATGTGAAATTCATCAACCTGCTGTAAAAGTATTTTGTTAACTGAGAATTTTAATTTTTTGTTTCATGGATTAATCATCATCAAAGACTATTTCAAGAATATTCAATCTCACCTCTAGGATATAGGAATCTAGGATTAAAATACAAAGAACATTTATAATTTTCTTTCAAACATAAATCACCAATAAGCTATCATCCACATACTATGAAGTCATTTCCATTCCAATCATTATCATGTTTCAAAAACAGATATTAAAACCAACAACATATTTTCACACAAACAACCGACCATCATAACTTATAACTACAGTAATTAGGATAGAAAAATTATAGGAATACATGACAGATTATATGACCCTGAGTTTATCAAAGAAACATATCTTCTTATTTTAAATACATTTTAGAGCAATAAATTGGGGTACTGATTTCCACCCAACCATAGGTTGTTCTTGTTTACAATTCCAATCCCATGTTGATTATGAGGTCATCAGTGAGAAGGATAGAATGCCAAGTTTTCAAAACACTAAACCTTCACAAAATCAACCAATATGCCACCAGTGGAATGTATCACTCCTTTCAACCAGCCATGTTCTTGGCCTACTTCGAATTGCTCCATACAACATAGGAATCCATCCTTTCTCTGTTGCACAGTCTCTTAGGCGTACCCTTCTTTCTTATGGCCAAGATAAGTCCAAGCAACTGCCTTCTTCTAGGTTTCTTTTATAGCAGTATGCCATTTTCTTGGAAAAACTCTAAGACTGAGTCCAGTAAAACAAGCCAACAATTATCAGAGAATTTAGATGGTAGTTTGGCTGCATTCTAATGGTGTATATTATCTCTCGATAATCACTCTTTCACCCATCAATGGTTTAGTGATTAGGTGGGTTGAGTTTTTTTCAATATTTCTCTCTCCCATTCAATTTTTTTCTTAAGTGCATGAATGAAATGAGGGATGAGGAAGGAGTTTGTCCACCATTTCTTTATTGGTACCACAAACGTAGGACGTGGTACTTCTAAAGGGATCTAGCCACTTTGAATTGTTAAGATTTCAATGGTTATACAAGATCTAAAAAATAATGGAGGTCCCAAACATAAAATCCAAATGGTAGAGGTCCCAAACATAAAATCCAAAATGGTAGCTATCCTAGATATTAAATACCACCCCCAAGGGAAAGATCTAAATGAAATCCAACCTAAATATCAACTCTCTAACAAATGGAGTCTACCCTAGGTAGAATCGTTTATCTCATTGAGGCTGCAAGATTTTGGTCTTATGATGCACACACCCAAAGATAAAAAGTGAAAAGCAAGGGAACCCAAAGGAATTGTCTATCAACTACCACACTACTTTGCAAGGCCCAATAGATTCAAAACACTACATCAATTATTGTAGAAGTGAACTAATGCTCTACAAACATTTCTTCCATATTCCAAATGACATTGGCTGCTGAGATGAAGAAATACTAGCAAAATAGGAGCAATTGAGAAACTTATAAACTGATCCTGGAATATTGACCAAGCACCTCAAAAACCTCAAACCTTGACAAATATCTTTTGTAGATAAAATACATACCCGACAACCCATGGAAATTGACAAATGGAAAATTGTATCCAACTGCACACTAGCAACAACATCCAAGTGACCTTGAAATACTTGGTCATTGTGACTTTAATAACAACCATAATTGAAACACAACATCTATCCCTTTCAGTTTACAGGAAAAATCCATACAATTCATAGACTACAATGGTTCACACAACCCATTTCCATGTTCTCGTAGATGAAATTTTATTTAATGTATATCCCATCTCTCACTTGTTTCTTTTGAAGTATCTTGAATAGCCCTACTGCAGTATTTACCAATTACCATGTATAAAACATAAACAATAACAATATTATAACTAATAAAAAGAACAATAGAAATGTACAAGAAATAAAGCAGTCATAAAAATACTAGTAAATTTAATAACCAGTTAACAACTGTTATAGCTGATTTCACCACTCCAGGTGAATCACACTTTGTATGGCCTTCCCATATCCCGCTGCAAACTCCTTAGACCCCATGGACCATTTTTTGTCCTTTGATGTTTCCTTGACCATCCCTAAAAACATATAAAAAATGATACACGAGACTTTTAAACCTATAAGTGCGTATATACGCGGGTTTGTCCACTAAAACCATGTACATCAGGATGTGTGCATAATCCAAATCCTTTTGGAGTTTTCCTTGACATGGATCCGACTCATTTGACTCCTGGCCTTCCCTATGCCTTGAGATCGCTCGGATTCGACCTTTCATTATCCCTTTGAAAGCTATATAAGGAACCCCTTGGTACATTGAAGGCAATAAGAGAGAATTGAGAGCAAAGAAACTATAGTTCATTGTTGCCAGAACTTATGCTTGAGTCTGGATTCCTTTGTCCCTTGGAGCACTAGTGTGTTCTTCCCAAGCTTTCCTTTTACTTGTGAGCTTGCTATCAAGAGATGGAGGATTGAGATGGTGGAGGCCCAAGTGGGGGATTCAGTTTCTCCGGTTCGCAGATGTGCCATCGGAGGTTAATGCTTGTAGTGTTTACTTGTTGTTGAGGAAGTAATATATCAATTCAAGCTGAAGATTGGAAAGCTCAACGGGGATCTACTTCAGCCGTCTGGAATAAGGTACGAGGTCTGATCCTTTAGTGTTAGACATTTAGTTTCTATTGCATATTGGAAAGGATTGATTTATGGATTCAAGCTATCTGTTGTGGTACCCCAAGCCATAGGAATTTCTCTCCGTAACAGAATTGGCGACTCCACTGGGAAGTTCCTAGTAGTTGTCCTTTGGGGATTGTTTTATCGGCATTCAATGAATTTGAATTGCTCTTTCTCTCTTGTTTCTGTGTCGGATCTGGGGACATGTATGCCTGGTAGGGTCTGATTGGTGTGAATTTTGTCTCAGCCTGTCTGTTTGCCTTGAGTTTATGCACCTTTCTTCGTGTACATGATTTTTTAACTCACAGTCGCGTATACACGAGGGTTCCTCTGAGATTTCCGCGTATACACGCGGGTTTACTGCGAACAGTCATGTATGCCCTTGTTTTTTCCTTTTTTGGGAAGTTAATTGGTTACTGGGTGAATTCTGATATTTGCTGAGTCTCCTTTGGCACTGCCTGAGACTATGTAGACCTCTATTTCTGACTAGAAACATTTTTTGGGGCTAATTTTTTTTTAAGAAGGTTCTTGTCATGACATTTTCGATTTTTTGTTTGAGATTAGTGCATTAGAGTTCTTTTACCTTAGTTCTTTACTTGAGTGATTTTTGTGTATCCTTGCAGAGTCTAGGGGTCATAGAATCATTCTTTTGCTTTTTGCATCTCTTTTATTTCAAAAAATCCAAAAACATTTGCTTATCATCATGCATTGCATTTTGCATCGTTGCATTGTACTTGCACTAGATTTGCTTTGGAGTACTAGTTAGGACTTCATATAGGAAAAATTTGCATTCATCATTTGAAGAAGAATTGTGCTTTTCACATAGTAGCATACCCTGTTTTCATGGACACAATGCATTTGCATTGATTGTTAGGTGTGCGTTTTACTTCATGTTGTGTCATAACTCCACTAGTTGCACGGTCATATCCTTTTTTTTTAGTAATAAAGCCAACTAAAATCAACACTAAATTAAAATGAATTACACTCTTTTCTTTTCTAGGGTGCACCAACAAGCTTAGGTTTTAGGATCTTGGAATAGTTCATTGTAAGTTAATTCTCCAATATCACTAAACAACAACATGTATGTGTCTTTCCAGTTGAGTGTGTGAAATCCTTGGTATAACCAGTGTTTCTCAAGATCCTCCTCTCAAAAGGGAGTTAAGCACGAGGCAGTGCGAGTGGTTATTGATTGGGATGACCCCTAGTCATAAATGAGTAGCACCGGAGATATTTCCAGGATTGTATTCGTATCTGGGGGCTCTTTCGAGAGTTTTGGGCTTTGCTACCCTGCCATACGGTCAATCCTTCTTGCAACTATCTGCCTAAGCATTGATTATATTGAGGTGACCTTAGTGGCCTTACCTAGGATATCGAGGGGGTACTTTGCAGGGGTTATTCTGCAGGTGTCCCGGCCAGGTTGGGGTCGGAGAGCATAGTCGCTTTATGTGTTGAAGCTAAGGGCCACAATGATTGGTTACGTACCTCCACTTGTTGTGTATGGGAGTCTCAGGCCTCTCCTAGGTGAGAGATACCTACTTCATTCGAGAGATCATTTATCTAGCCCTTGTTTACTTTCATTTGGATTTAGATTTTATTAGTGATTTCTCTGTGCACAATAGTTGGCCTAGGGTTTATGTAAATAGTGAGTCTTTTCTATTTTTTGAGTCATTATGGATCCGAGTGCAGTTCCCCGCCGTTCTCGTCGTTTAGCAGGAATTCTGCCTTCTACTTCTCCTCCTCCTTTGGGAGAGAGACCTAGACAGTCTAGGAGGACTATTTGACACATTGATTCACACACCATGGGAGACCATTTAGAGGATATTCTTGTTCCACCTCCTCCCATTCGTGTAGACGATGGGGAGTTTACTCCTACATACGATCCTTTACCCAACTTGGCTGAGTTAGGTCCCCTGATTTCTGAGATAGGAACCATGCATGATAGACCTACTCACTCTAGGGTTGATTCCCCACTGACGTGTTACCGGTATGGAATGCCGGAGGATGCTGAGACTCATTTTGAACCTGCCAGCACTAGCTACGGTAGTTATGCTATGTCTGGTTTCCCTACACAAGATTTGGCATTTCATGTCGAATCCGACTTTGAGCCTAACACTATGCCTGGGGGTACTCTCATTCCTTACCATGCGGAGAGGTTTGGGAGCACTAGTCATGTTGCACCTTCCATCCTAGTGGTGGAAGCTACATCATATATCCCTCCTAGGTCGAGGGTTAGCGATTCGATTAGGATACCAGATCTGAGATGAGTGACGATAGGCGGTAGCACGTACATTATTACTCAGATTCCTTCGTCCTCGATCCCTATTTCTTCAAATGTACATCCTCCACCTTATTCGCGTGGTCCTTTGAGCCGGCATATGGCTACGAGTCAGGTCCATACTGCGGTTACTAGACCGATTGTGTCTTAGGTTTACAAACCGCCCGTTGCTTCGAGAGGCTATGTTCATACTTCTAGAGGTCATGTTGCTACTTCTGGGGCATATATCCCTACTTCCGGTATGTATATCCCTACTTCCGGAGCATATCTTCCTACCTATGAAGTGTCTCATGGGGCATCGCATGTGATGGCTTATGGACCCTATTATGGGATGCAGTATGGATAGGGTTCTTCACCTTATGGAGGCGGGTATCAACAACCTGCTTACTCTCCTAATTATGGCTTTGTAGCTCCTACTAGTCAAGGTCCACCGCACTATGGTGCTTCCACGCCACCCTATACGGGTCATACGAGAGGAGAACACTATGGCCAAGGCCATGCTGGTAATCAACCCTATATGAATCAGGGAGTGTTCCATCAACCTCATCATCCTAGGCTCCCTTTCCTCGCGACGCTCAATCTTCCTGACTTATTGATATTGAAGAATGATCCTGTGGCTCACGACCCGGCTTGGCCGGCTGTCCCTACCAAACTTTCTTCGAACATGCTTAAGTTCGAGGGAAAACCGAGAGAGGATCTGAGCGAACACATTACTACGTTTCACCTATGGTGCTCTTCGAATTCCTTACATCAGGACTCAGTCCATTTGAGACTATTTCAACGCACCCTTACAGGGCCAGCCGCGAAGTAGTATATAGAGCTATCTAGGGGAGATTTCACTTTGTTCGGCAACCTTGCGATGACTTTTCTTAATCACTTCCACCTACCAATGCATTATGACATTGGTACTGAACTCTTGTCAACATTTCGGCAAGATAAAGACACACATATTTCTGATCATATTCAAGAGTGGCATAGACGAAAGAGGTTAATTAAAGCTTTTATACCGCCGGAGTTCCTCCTCGAGTGGTTCCTCAAGTCATTATTGCCGTATATAGTGAAGGATGTTTCCACATCCGGAGTGCAGAATGAGGAACAAGCAATTTTTATGGCATAGGAACTAGACTTGATTTATGCTCAGTTCGGTTTGTTGTATGAGATTATTCCCAATGCTCCTCGTTGCAGTTTCGATCCCAAAGTCAAACCTGGACCACATGCCGATGGCATTGTGGGTTGTGCAAGTGTGAAACCTGCGGATTCGGTTCCAAAACAAGTTATTCAATTGTCAATCAACCAATCTGCTTCGGTACAAGCTACGACTTCATATCAACCCGCCCCAACGACGAGTGTACTCTCTGTTCAATCATCGGACCAGAAGGGTAACCAGCAGCCCAGACGGAATAGAAAAAAGGGTAAAAATAATCGAAAGGGTGGGAATAAGAATGAGAATTCTAACAATAATAACAAGAACAATTGAAATGCTGGGGGGAACAAGCAAGCTAAACGTAAGGTTAAGTTCCCTTGCAAGTTATGTAAGGACGATCACCTCACTTACTTGTTCCCTCGTAATGAGGAAGCTTCGAGATTCTTGGAACAGGGCCCAGCTGTGCTAACTAACCCTTTACCGCATAATCAAAATATGAACTCGAAGTCCCATGACCATTATAGTGATGATGATTCACCGAAGGGTAGTGGTCGTGGGTGCATTAACATGGTCCATGCTGCAAAAGTTATGACCCGTGCGAAAGATTATGGTTCGTCACAACCCAGCCCAGGCAAAGAGCCTGATCCACCAGGGTCCCCTTTGCGCATTGAGAAACCTACGGATAAACCTGAGGCTACACCTCGCATTCCTAAGGGAGTCCTTAAGCATTCAGGGCATAATCCAAATGCCCAAGCCGCCCAGAATTATTCAGTTGTTTGGGATTTGGGCCACACTCCTTGTGCGATGTCTGCATTGGAAGTGCTTCAGAGTTATCCTTCTCAAAGGAAGGCGTTGCTTTCTGCCCTTGGTGTGAACGATGATTATTCTTCCTCTATGATCAAATTTGAAACCACGGGACTTCAGCCTCACTTGCCCTACTATGTGTCTCTTTTGGGTCACATAGAATGTCTTAATATGACCATCAAGTGCACTGTGATTGACGAGGGCGCTGCTGCTTCTATGATGTCTTTGTCCTGTTTGAAGGGTCTGGGTTCTCCTGAGCTGTCTAAGTCAACGACTATGTTAACTGCATTCGATGGGAGAAATTTTAGGCCGCACGACATTCTTCCTTTTCTTAAAGTCCGTTTGGGGGGGAAGACCGTTGCAATAAAGGTAGAGGTGGTTGATGCACCCCTTGACTACAATCTCTTGCTGGGTAGGAACTGGATGTATAGTATGCAAGCCATTGCTTCTTCCTTGTTCCGCGTTGTATGATTTCAACATAATGGGAAGATTGTAACGATTGATCAAACGAAATTCAAGAATTCTTCTGTTACCACATCTTCGGGAGCTTCGATCCCGATCGTTGAGCAAGGCTCAGCCAGCAACTGAGAGTGTGGGTGTAGGCATGTATCCATCCCTCATGGGAAGATTTAGTTGTCCTGCATCGATCCTCATGATAGGATCTAGTTCTGATGAGGCTTTGACATCTACTACATCGGTGTCTTTTTGCACGAGTCATATGGAAGATCCTTGAATTCTTCCTACACCGAGTACTTTGAGTGAGCCCGTCAAGATGAACGTGCCGTTGCCTGCAGCTATGATAGCTTATCAAGCTAATATCAAGAGTGTTGCAGAGCCTAGTATTTCCTCTTCATGGACAGAGGAGGAGGACCCTTATGTGCTGCCAGCATGGGTAGTACAGTATTCTCATGCACACAACTACCTTGATATGGTTTTCCCTTCAGATGAAGCGATTATTGAGGTTATTCATCATAGATCATACTTTCTTCCAGAGCTTGACCATTTGGAGCGTGAGGATTTTAGGGCGGTTCTTAGTCAGAGAGTTGGTAGTTCTGTGGTTCCATTAAGCTCTCATGGTCCGATGGCTGATGGAAACATAGCTAACATATCTTCAACGATTCCTATCGACATCTCTTGCAATCCTGGCACAATAGAGAATGTCTATATTGGGGAAGAATGTTCCCATGCTAAGATTCTGGAATATACCAAGATATTCAAGGAATTTCGTGATATTTTTGCTTGGTCTTACAACGAGATGCCAGGTATTGACCCTCGTATTGTCGAGCACGAGATTAAGACTTACCCCAATGCTAAGCCTGTTCGACAACGTTTACGTGTGGTGAATCCTAGGAAAGCACCCGCCATTAAGGCAGAGATAGAGAAGCTATTGAAAGCCGGTTTCATCTATCTCATTCCCTTGATGGAGTGGGTTTCAAACCCCGTTCCGGTTGATAAGAAGTAGGGAGTGATCCACATATGCACTGATTTCCTTGATTTGAATCGTGCCTGTCCTAAGGACAACTTCCCCACACCATTTATAGATCAGATTTTGGATGAGTGTGCAGGTAGCGAGGTGTTCTCCTTTATGGACGGATTTTCTGGGTATAATCAGATACAGATTAAACCTAAGGACCAACATAAGATGGCATTTATTTGTCCTTGAGGAATGTTTGCATATCGAAAAATTCCTTTCAGCCTTAAAAAAGCCGGAGCTACATTTCAGCGGGCAATGACCTTGATTTTCCATGATCTCAAGTCAATTATTGAGGTATTTTTGGATGACCTCGCTGCTCATTCTCGCATGATAATGTGTCATCCTTATCACTTGAGATTGGTATTTGAAATATGCCGGAACTATTCAGTTATACTAAATCCTCACAAGTGCATATTTTGTGTGAAATCAGGTCATTTGTTAGGATTCATCGTTTCTAAAGAGGGTATAAGAGTCGACCCTTTGAAGGTTGAGGCAATACTTCAGTTGTCTCCCCGAAGAATATTCATCATCTTCAATGTTTGCAAGGCATAGAAAACTTCTCACGAAGATTTGTTGTCAACTTTGCCAATTTGACTAGAGGCTTCATGCATCTCTTGAATAAGTACACCCCCTTTTATTGGGATGAGCGAGCCCAGGAGTCCTTCAATGCACTCAAGCAAGCCCTAGCATCGGCCCCGGTGATTAGTCCTTCGGATTATAGCCGTGATTTTCTATTATATGTGGTTGCATCCTTAGAGATGATTGGTATGGTTTTGGTTCAAGAGGATGAGGAGCTCCAAGAGCATGTCATATATTATCTAAGCTGAAACCTTATTGACACAGAGATTCATTATTCTCATGTCGAGAAGTTGCTTTAGCTACCGTACATGCAGTTTAGTAGTTGAGACATTATATTCTCCTTCGCCAGACCTTGGTTGTGGCCCATGTCAATCTGTTTCATATCGTCCTCACCTGAAGGATGATTGGGGGAAAATATAATAAATGGATTTTCATTCTACAAGAATTCGATCTCGAGTTTGTTTCGACAAAATCGAAGAAGTCTTTAATTTTTGCAGAGCTTATATTGGATTTCCCGAGCGAGGCCGAGGAGTTGGTTTGTGAAGATATGTTTGTCAACGAACACATCTTCTTAATCTCAATGTTAGAACCATGGTATGGGGATATAATAATATATTTACAAACACTGAACACCCCTACTCACCTCTCGCGAGATGAACGACGACAATTATGTCATGTCTCTAAGAACTACCTCATAGTGGACAATAATTTGTACCTCCGTGGGGTAGATTCCATTTTACGACGTTGTTTAACTCATGAAGATGCTGAGGTAGTACTGAATGATTGCCATGGAGGGGCATGTGGTGGTCATTTATCTGGGCTTTCTACAGCTCAAAATATTTTAGGAGCGGGTTATTTCTGGCCATCGATCTTTAAAGATTATATGGATGCGGTCAAGAGGTGCCACCCTTTCCAAGTGTTTGCACGTAATATGCGCTCAAAACCTGCCCCGTTACATCCCATTATCACCGCCAGTCCCTTCACTAAGTGGGGGATCGATTTTATGGATTGCAACCCAGCCTCGGCTAGGGGGCACCATCACATTATAGTGGCTGTGGATTATTTCACGAAATGGACTGAGGCTATGCCTCCAGTAAAATCCAACGGTGAGACAGCCACTCAATTTGTGTTCAACCAAATTATTGCTCAGTTCTGGATTTCGAAAGAGCTTGTCACTGACCATGGCTCGCACTTTCAGAACCATATGATGGAAGAGTTGGCATCCAAGTTAGAATATAAGCAAGAGCATTCATCTTCTTACTACCCCCAAGCGAATGGATAGGTTGAGGCAGTGAATAAATCACTCAAATCCATTCTCCAACGAACCATCACACAAAGCAAGAATAATTGGCACATTATGTTATATCCTGCTTTGTGGGCATATCGAACCGCGGTTAAGACTGCCACTAGTTTTTCTCCATATCAGCTTGTACATGGAGTGGAGTCGATATTTCTGGTTGAATGCAAAATTCCTTCGTTGAAGCTAGCTATAGAACTCTTATCGGACACTTCCCCATTGGAGGAGATTTTGGTTCACCTTGAGCAACTTGATGAGCAGCGTTGGGATGCCTTGGTGGCTCTAGAAGTCAATAAACGTCGTGTTACGGTCCAATACGATAAGTCTATCCGACCAAGGGTGTTTAGTGAAGGAGACTTGGTCCTTTTGTGGGATCAACCGAAAGAACCCTTGGGGGCAAGGAAGTTTAATCCTATGTGGTGTGGTCCTTATGTGGTCAAGCATGTGTTAGAGAAGGGTGCGTATGAGTTAGTAGATTACGAAGGAACAGCCTTGGTGGAAGCCCAAAACTTAAGGATCAACGAAACAACAAAACGGGGTTGAAACGTCAATGTAACTATCGGGGGACTTCATAATCTGCTGTCCGCAACTGCAGAAAACGTAGAACAAAAATGTTCCGATGTGAATCCACAAGTCAGCCGATAGTTACAAAACGCATCGGAGAAAATTGTTGAAACTAGTTGCTTATCACTCCTCCGCAATGGCGGGAGTGCAAGTCAATAGACTTCTTATTCAAATACTCAAAAATGCACTCAAAGGCAATGGTAAGCTTAAACAAATAGTGGATCATTTCTGGCATTAGGAAAAGTCTTTCTGAAGAATCAGTAAACCAAATCAAAAGAAAATCAAACCAATATAAGCAAAATGAGGGTCCTGAAATTTTTTGAATTTTCGGAAAATGTTGCAGCTGCAACAACAGGGAAAGAGGATGGAAGGTCTAGAGAAGAGCCTCAATCAACCAGGAAGTAATGAAAACTGTCTCTTGGAATTGCAGAGGGATGGGCAGGACTAATAAAGTGGAAGCAATAAAAGACATCATCAAATCTGAAAGGCCAGACATCCTGTTTACCCAAGAGACAAAAATGAGTGATGTGGAAGTTTTGGCACTTTCACATCACTTTTGGACAAATATCCAGGGAAATGCTATAAGCTCTAGAGGTGCCTCAAGTAAGTATGTTATCAAAAATGTTAAGGAAAACCAAAACTGGCTCCTCATCGAGTTTCAAGAAAAAAATGACTCAAATGTAAATTATGTATGCAATGTGTATGGTCCAGCACATTACAAAGACAAGCAATCATTCTAGAATAGCCTCACATCTCTAAAAGAGGATCTAAAAGGGAAATATCTCATAATTGACAGTGATTGCAATGCTACCAAAGCACAATCAGAGAAAAGAGGGGGCTCTAGAATAAGAGATCCCTATGGGGAAAACATGGAGGACTTGATATGTGAGCTGGATCTGCTAGATCCTCCATTAAAAAATAGAAAGTATACTTGGAGTAATAGAAGGATGGGTGTGGGATACATTGCAGCTAAACTTGACCATTTCTTGGTAAGCGCTTCCTTCTTAAAAAAATATCTCATTCTCGCTTCATTTTCTTTACCCTCTGTGGCTTCGGATCACAAGTCAGTCGCCTTGGTGCTCTCCACCTCTACAAACGTTGGTCCCATCCCCTTTCATTTTAAATCCTCTTGGCTTCAAGAGGAAAAATTCATGGGCCTAATTAAAAATGCTTGCAGCATGTCTTGCATTGGATCTCCTAGCTTCATTTGGGAGAACAAGCTAAGAAAGGTACGCTATGAGCTGAAAGAATGGGTGAAAACAGAGTATAAAAATCCTGGTGGTAGGAAAATGTAGCTGAAATATGGACTAGCAGCCCTACAATCCAATATGGAGAATGAGGAAATTATCCCTCTTCTTACTAGTCAAGAAAATACTTGAATCTTAAGATCCTCAACTCAACTAGAGGTGAGGAAGAGGAATGGAGGATGAAGTCCAAGCAACTTTTGTAACACAAATTACTTCCAAAAAAAATAAAAAGCAAGGCTCAACTTTAGCATGATCAAAGAATTAAAGGATAAAGACAACAAAAGGATGGTGGAGCAGGATGAAATCAACACTCATGACTTCCAGCACTTCAGAGATCTCTACATGGACAAGGATGAGAGTGATCCCCTAGCATAGGCTGACCTCCTCTCCAGAATACCTACTCTTATTTCAAAATAGGACAACAAGTATCTATCAAAACCCATAATGGATTTCGAGATTAAATATGTCATCTGGTCATTGCAAGCTGACAAGGCTCCTGGGATTGATGGTTTCACCATCAATTTTTTATAGAGTAGCTTTGGATATCATTAAGGAAGGTCTGGAAAAAATGCTAAATTTGACAAGGAAAAAGGACAAGGTTTGGGGGGCACCAAATCTTCCTTTCTCACCTTGATACCAAAAGAAAAAAACCCATGACAATAGATCACTTTAGGCCTATTTCACTTTGCAATACCTCTGACAAAATCCTATAAAAAATACTGGCCACAATAATAAAGAAAATCAAGGGAAGGCTAATATCATATAATCAGGGAGGATTTGTTGTAGGGAATCAAATACTTGACAACATCATTATTTCCCACGAAGTAGATCACTCGAGTATGGAACGTAAGCATCAAGGTATGGATATAAAGATCGATATGGCTAACGCTTTTGATCGAGTAAATCACTTCTTTTTGTTCGAAATCATGTCAAAGTTTGTTTTTTATATAAGGTTCATTAGATGGATTAAGGATTGCATCAACAACCCCTGGATTGCTTCGTTGGTAAATGGTAGGCCTACCAAGTTCTTTCAAGCCGCCAGGGGCATCCGACAAGGCTTCCCTCTGTCTCCATATCTCTACCTTCTGGTCGCGAACTCTATGAGCAAAAAGCTGCAACAACAAGATAATGGGGATCTCAAAGGTTTAAAAATTGCAAGAGGATTCAAATTTGCAAACCATGCACAATTCACCGATGACACAATTTTGCTTAGGGACACGGCCACGATCATAACAGAAAGGTTCAAGATAGTTCTCTCCATATTCCTCAAAGCATCGGCTGGAAAGATCAATGTTGCTAAATCAAAATCTTATTGTTGTAATTTCCTCCCTGGAACTATGTAAAGGATATCAATAATCCTTGGATTCGAGGGACTAACAGTTTGAAACTCATTCAGTTATTTGGGAATTCCCATATTCAAGGGGGGGGGGAGGCAGACTGGAATGCTATGATTGACAAAATAAAATAAAAAATCATTTCTTGGGGAACCAGATGCCTCAACCCAGCAGGTAAATTAGTTCTTATAAAATTCATCCTCTCTGCCTTTCTGATTTATGTCTGCTCAATATCATTCGCACCTAATCAAATTATACTAGAAATCAATAGAGAAATCTAGAAATTTCTCTTGCAAGGAGGAAATGCTACCGACACAAAAAAATTCAATCTAATATATTGGGACCTCATGTGCAGCCCAAAGAAAAGTGACAGAGTGGGAGTAAGAGATCCTCAAATCATGAACTTATCTCTCGGCACAATTTTTTTATGTAGAAAAGTCTCTAGTGAAAGCGCTTGGTGGAAAAAGGCTCTGCAAAAAAAATACATGGCAGGCAACAAAAGAAATTGTGTTGATAATATGAATATGAGAGAGTTGGGTCTCCAATTTGGGATCTCTTCCAAAAGGTGGCGTACATCATCCAAGAAAATATTTACGGGATAGCAGGAAATGGAAAAAGAATCAAAATCTAGCATGATAAAGTTGGATCGAATTCCCTGGCTAAATTTTTCCAGGAATTAAATGAGCTGAATACTTGGCTTGATCGAAACATCATCAACACTCTCCATGATTTATCCAACTGGACAAATAGTGGGAGATGGAAAGGGTGGAAGATCCTTGAACTCCTAGCATATCTACAAACTGATTTTAGAGCACTCCTCTCGCTTCTGCATGGGCATGCTCCAATTCACAAAAACATAACAAACAATTGCGGTTGGGGAAATACCAGTGCATACACGGTGAAAGAAGGATATCGTATGGTTTATACAAATAAGAATAGGTTCATAAAAGACAATAGGTGGAATAAAATATGGAGTTGTGATGGTTTGCCAAATATCAATGTCTTCTGGATCCTTGCACATCGTAAAACACTCACAGTTGAGAATCTAAGGAAGAGAGGGATCGTAGGGCCAATACATTGCATACTGTGTAAAGAGGAGGAGGAAAATATTGGAGCACGTTTTCACTGAATGTAATTTCACACAAGAAGTCTAGAGAAATGCGCTCAGAGATTTGAATATGAATATTACAATGCCAGTGAACTGGAATGATATATTCTTCAGCTGGAAAGATTACTACCAGGGATCTTACAACCAAAAACAATACTTTGTTGGAGCTTGGGAAGCTCTCCCAAGATTTATTTGCTGGAAATTTTGGACCGCGAGGAACAAGGAAATCTTCGAAGGAATAAACTCAAGCACTAATAATGTTTCTGCCTCGATAAAGGCCCTTTGGGTGGACTCTTTATCCATGAGAGGAATGAAAAGAATAAACAAGGAACCTCTAACAATTGAAGAAAGAGCATGGATGGATGACCTCCTTTGGTATCCTCCCCCTCATTCTTGGTTAAATCCCACAAAGAAGTCGAGACTTTCAAGTTGGAAAATAAGGATGAGCAATGAAGACTTTCGAAATTGGTGGACAAATATAGGAAGCAGTTCTTTGTTCTTTAATGGTGCCTCGAAAGGAAACCCAAGGCTAGCAGGCACAGGTGGAGTAATCTTTGAAGCCAAGGGGAATAAGCAAAAAGAATACACCTGGGGCATTGGGAGAGAAACGAATAATGGAGTGGAATGGCTCGCTTTAATTAAAGGTTTGGAGCTGGCCAGAGATACAGGGATTGAGGAAATGAGCATCATAGGAAATTCCCTAATTGTCATTAGGGAATCAAGAAATATCTCTAGAAATCGGAAGAGTCCATCTTCCAAGATGCATCACCTCCTCTTCTATCTAGTCAAATAATTTAAAGTAATTAGCTTCCTTCATGTTTTGAGAGACCAAAACCATTAGGCAGATAGCATGGCTAATAAAGGGGTTGGCTTGCGTTGTGGTGTTTTAAAAAAGGATAACGTCATTCTTGAAAACATTTGGATCCCTTAATTTGATTTGTTTATTAAATGTTTTTCTTCTGCATATTATTGCTTGGCAATATGTAAGGAGATATAGTTTCCACATTTTAGGCATTTTGCATGATAGCTAAAAGTTAGAGAAGGATGAATAAGGTGTAATGGATGTTTCCCTGTTATGGGAGAAATCCTATATGTATTTTGTATCCTCCTTCTTTTATATATAATTAAAAAACACTCAACCGTTTCTGTTAAAAAAAAAAAACCAATTTTTGCCTTGATTATGAACAAGTTTCAAAATTTTCAATTTTAGGTGTATGTCACACTTTTTCACATGAAAAGCATGACATGGCATAACGTAATTTTATAAGAAATCCATGAAATTGTAGGAAAAGTAACCTAATTTTTATGCGAACTAGGTTGGTTTCCCAATTTTTCTTTTGCATTTCAATTATGGTTTTAAGGTTAGATTCCATTGTCTATTTGCTTTCCATTCCTAGTTGTATTGACTATTTTTTGTCTTAGTTTGGGTGATGTAGGAAAAAGAAAAAGTTGAAAAGATCTAGTATTTGTTGCCTTTAGGGTACCAATTTAGGATGGGTTTCAGTCTCTTTTTCTTTGTGAGTTAATTCATGCATTTTCTTAGAACCCCTATTTGATTGGTTAAGATTTACATATCTTTTTCCTTGAAAACATATAAGAATTTACTTGCCTCCTTTTGCATGTTAGAAAGAATTTAACTAAGCAAAGACATGAGGACATTCTTAGTATTGACTATTATAATTTCTTTAATATAATTCTTAAACTGCATTAATCTCTTGATAGCTTTCATTTAAATTGTTGTGGTTGAAAAAATGAAAAGTGTACATCTACTTATTTAGAAAAGTACTTGGTTTTGTTTAAGGAAA
Source organism: Pseudotsuga menziesii (assembly GCA_001517045.1). Taxonomy (NCBI): domain Eukaryota; kingdom Viridiplantae; phylum Streptophyta; class Pinopsida; order Pinales; family Pinaceae; genus Pseudotsuga; species Pseudotsuga menziesii. The sequence goes on along the minus strand of LPNX010112098.1, from coordinate 66,881 downwards.
AAAATAATGTTTCTCAAGTATTGAACATTATCATTCTTTTCATGTACTTCTTATTTTTGGAATTTACTTTTGAAAGCGATCTAATTTTGTTGTACACACCACATGTGCACACAAACCACACCTAAATTAAACAACACTTGCTTCTTGATGCCAAGTTAATCCTAAAATAAAAATTCTAAGCTAACTCACTAAAAATTCTCAATTGAGGAACCAAAATAATTTTCTAGTTAGGTCTTATGGGAATAGGCATCCAAGTAACCCCTCTCAATCATTCATATTTGAAACATAGTTGTTTGCATTTAAGAAGCTTTAAAATCCTTTCTACCATGTGTGGTTCAAAATCCATTTAGAAACAAGCACACTCTTTAGAGTGGATAATGCCAAGGTTGGGACAAAAGGTTTGATTGATACTTCTAGCTCTTTCAATACTAAATATCCCCCACCCAATTGATTTTAACATGAAGGAAAGGTAACCTATTTCACATACTTATGAAGAGCTAATTTAGGTACCTAACTAGGTGGCTCTCGTAGTTGAGAAAGCACCTAAGAGAGATAGTTATAGGCCAATTATAGTTTATCCCAGTATCCTACACTATAACTATCGCATTCACGGCTTCACTCGCTTACTTGGTGGAATTGATATCCTATTAAGTGAAGTGTTTGGAAGGCGCTTGTTTGTCTTTATACTTCTTCTCATATAGTGGGCCTTTCTATACCACTTGTTAAGGAAGATTTGGGAAAGTTTCCATTTATTTTCACATTATATTTCATATTTCTCCTCCTAGGAATAGAGAGTCCTTTTTTCAATGGTATTCATTTTTACATTAGTTATGTACTTAATTAAATCACATGTTGCACCCACACTGCACTTGCTCTTAATTAAGTATACTTTAGAATTAATGTTAGTTAATTTGAATCCCTCTCATTAATATTGTAAAGAGATATTAGTTGAGTTAGTGGCTACACTACACTATCAATATTGTTCCTCTTGGACATTCTAAACTATTATGAGGATTGGATCCTACCCTTAGGATTCCCGATGATGTGATTAGTCGACTTCAACATGTGAGAAATGAACATCAATAGCCTCCTACCTCACCTAGTTCCGCATTGGTGTCATTTGATCCAATATTCTCACAACTTAGATTTCCACTTTTATTTAACATCGTTACCCCATTTATAAATCCAACATCCAACATGTTTAGAGCTTCTCTCCCCAACTCTCATAATCACCTTCATACAAATCTCAATCAGAATGTGAATGTAAACATCGATATGAATGCAACTAAGATTTCAATCCTCCTATTTGTGGCTAGTTTTAATCTACCATACCTAACTCAACTAAATAATGATCTTTTTATACATGACCCTATATGGCCTCTGATGCCCACCAATCGCCTTCAAACATTCACAAATTTGAATTTAAAGTAGGATATGACCCCTCCACTCATATCATGTCATTCCATTTATGGTGTTACTCCAATAAAATCATAGATGATTCCATTTGTTTGTAATATTTTAGAGAACCCTCAAGCATGGTAGTGAAGTGGTACATTGAACAATCTTTTGTGACACATCCCAACTTTGTGTCGTTGGCCTACACTTTTCTCACACTCTTCTAGTTACCCATCCAATATGATGAGGGAATGGAAATTCTTTTGGTTTGTCTTCAAAATATGGCCATCAATATCATGGATCACATTCATGGGTGGAAAAGATGAAGAATCCTTTGTAAGATAAATCCTAATGATAATTTGTTTCTATATTTCTTCTTAAAACATCTCTTGTGATAAATAAGGATGTTGCTTATAAATGATGCAAATGGAAGAGGAATATATTATGAAGGATAAACAATATGTTTGATCTATTCTAAATCCATATATTTGTACTTTACCATCCCAGATGCTCCTGATCCAACTAGTAGTTGGCATGTTGTCAAACTTCGACAAAGTCTAACACTTCAACTGCTTTGACTACCCCGACTACCTTGACAAGTTTCATATTCGACATACAACATATTGACATGCCTTGTCAGCATTGACGACTGTCAAACATCGACATATGATCTGTGTCTTCCAGTCGTCTGCGGCGGTTTAACTTCTGAACTGTTATAACTTCTTGTAACTGAACGTAACGGGTAGTGACCAAAGTGTCTCAACATCCTATATATCCATGTACATTATTGTAACAATAAACCAACCTTCATTGAGAAGAAGTAATAATAGAAATTGGTTTGAATTCTTGCATATTGTCTGTGCACATGCTTTCTGTCGATATAGTGTGTTTCCTGCTTACTTGTTATTTTTCTATGCTTCCGCCATAACAGTGCTCAACTCATTCAGTTGACTGTTGTCCGTAGCGTGCACCTGGGAACGACCTGGATCATTGGTATCAGAGCTTGATATTGTCCAGAGCCTAACTTACATCAACACTTCCATCGAAATTATTTAACTTATGCCTATTCAAACACGCTCGCAAACTCAACAACAAGTATAAAATTCCTTCAACTTTAGAAAAGATGGTCAAAGAAGCAAACAATAGACATGCAACTAACGAGACATAACAACTCATAGAAAAATCACTGGCTCGCCAACAGACCGAAATCTTTGCCTAGTTCAGTGATATTCTCATGCGATTCACTTCAAATTTAAGGGAATACTCCACGCGACCTCACTCTGGTAAAATCAACCCCTTCAAAGTGAAAATGAATATAGACATATTGAATCTTGAAGGTAATATTGACGCGAAATCCATCCACAATTGGGTACAAAAACTAAACTACTCTGTGAATCAACCCTCCAAAGCAGAAAAGATCACCATTGCATCCTTAAAGATGTCAACCTCCGTACACTACTAGTGGGAAAATTTATTGACAAAGATGGAAAAAGAAGGCGACCCCATAGACACATGGGTAATTTTTTTTGAATATGTTCAAAAGGAGTTCTACCCGCCCAAGTATCTTGAACAACACTATAAGAAGTGGCAGCAACTAAGGAAGTGGAAAGACCAGGCCGTACAGAGTTATACCAACACGTTTTATCGACTTATGGATAGACTTGGTGTCTAAGAAGAAGAGAAATTGCTTGTCCTGAATTATGTTAGTTGTTTATCCCTGTATCATTCAGCAAGATAAGGAGTTTTTGACTATCAGTACGCTTGCAAATGCATTTCATTACACTGGAAAGCTTGAAGCTAAACAAAAAGGAAAATCATATTTCACGAACAAGCCAACAGGTCAAATATCCAATAAGAAATCACGGCCAGCCGACTTCGACAAGTTTAAGAACCCTTCTTAGTTGACTCCGCGAAAGCCCAATCATCACAAGAAGAACTTTCATAAATACAAGAAGGATCGCAACAAACAAGCTCCTACCGAGAAATAGTGTGATTATCACAATTCAACATGGCATGATACGTTAGAATGCAAATCTTGGAAGACATTTTTGGCAAAAATGTCAACATTAGACTTGTCTGACAGAACCCTGGTAGAATATGATCCAGATGCATCAACCCTCTTGGATTCGACTTCGATTACTCTAACAACCTCGACTATCGTCGATGAGGAGGAACGAGAACACCTATTCCATACACGGATATGGGTTCAGAAAAATCCATTACATCTGGTTGTGGACAATGATAGTTAGAAGAACTTCATTTCTGAAGATCTTGTGAAGAAATTAGGTCTTGCCACCACTCCACATCCTCATCCTTACAATATTGGTTGGATGAAAGATGGAAAAGAACTAAGAATCACATGCCAATGCAGACTCTCCTACTTTATCAAGCCTTTTGAATATGAAGTACTCTGTGATGTAGCACCACTTTCCGTAGCCGACACCTTGTTTGGGAAACCTTACTTGTGGGATCGACACGGTACATATCAGTCATGACCTCAGAAGGTGATTGTCAAAATTCAGAATCAATGGTATGACATACAAGAGCAACAACTTACATCAATGGTTGCTATGATATCTTCCAAACACACAAAGAAGTTTATCATCCATGCCCAGAAGTTTTCATTAATTATGATAAAGCCTTAACATTCCAAAAATACTGCAGCAACAAGTCGAGTCACCGATCAGCGCAACTCCTGACAACAATAACAGATCGACCACATTCTTGAGGAATACCAGAATGTATTTCAAGATTTGAATGGAGTACCTCTGCATTTTCAGGTAAAACACTCCATTGAACGTGTTCCTAGTTCTTCATTACCTAATGCATCTGTTTATAGAAGATCCATTCTCGAGAACAAATAAATTCGCTGGCAAATTCAGGATTTGATCGACAAGGGTCATATCCACCCAAACTCTTTTACTTGTGTAATTCCAGTCGTCCTAGTTCCAAAAAAAGATGAGACTTGGTGCATGTGCATCGACTATCAGGCTCTCAACAAAATTTTAGTAAAGAAAAAACACCATCTTCCACTGATAGATGAACTCATCGACAGTTTAAAAGGTGCAAAGTTCTTGATGAAACTCAACCTCAAGTCGGGATATCATCAAATTCCGATCGAGTCCATCAATATATGTAAAACAACTTTTAAGACCAAGGAAGGATTGTGTTAATGTTTAGTCATGCCTTTCAACTTAACCAATGCACTTGCAACCTTCATGAGATATATGGATGACCGTCTATGACCTTTCATTGACAAGTGTGTCATTGTTTATCTTGACGATATCTTGATTTTCACTCAATCATGAGAAGAACATGTCAGACAGCTTCAACAAGTCTTCGACACTCTCTGGTGACATCAAATATATTTGAACATGGAAAAATGCTCATTTGCGATGACCAACATTAAATATTTTGGGTATGTAATTGACTCTGCACGCATTCATGTCGACCCAAAAAAATTACAAATCCTCAAAGATTGTCCCATTCCTCAAAACATTCATGAACTAAGAATTTTTCTTGGTTTGGTGAATTTCTATCAACGGTTCATACTTGGCTTCAATCACATCGCATGGGGTTTGAATCCGTTGACTAAGGGAAGTGGGAAAACTGTCTTTAAATGGACACCGACACAACAACAAGCTTTTGAACAACTCAAAAACGAGCTTTGTACTGCACCAATACTTATGTTGCATGATTTGCATTAGTCCTTTGAGATTGAGACGGACACATCAGACGATGCTCTCGGTGCAGTGATCACTCAATTAGGTCACCCAGTCGTGTTTCATTCTAATACTTTCAACGAAACTGGTAGAAAGTATTCGACGTATGAAAAATAACTATACGCCATTGTGCAAGCTCTTAAACAATGGAGACACTACATTCTTGAAAAAGAAACGCTCATCCTCACTGACCATAAACCTTTGCAGTTTGCTTTGTCCTAGTTGAAATTACCAACAACTCAAAAAATCAAGTGGATTAATTACCTGCAACAATTTCAGTTGGTAATTAAGTATCAAAAAGGCAAAGCCAATGCCGCAACTGATTGTCTCACTTGACCACCCAATACTCTACCGTCTACATTGATGAGTATGTAGGGTTATGACACCACTACTTGGCCACAATTGTACTTGGTAGACTATAAGTTATCCATAATCTATCGATAACTTCAGAGCTACACGATGTGTACTACCGACTACTTCCTGAAGGACACCTTACTATACAAGCTTGGACAACTTTGTGTACCGACCGATGAGCACCGACATATGCTCATTTGGGATGCACACTACAACAATACAATAGGACATTTTGGAATCGAAAAAACACTTGTTATCCTCCAAAATTATTTTTATTGGCCTTCACTTAAATTTGACTTCAAGAAGTACATTCGATTGTGCGTAGTTTGTGCCATTGATAAACCACCGAATCGACGGCAAGGACTGTATACACCCCTTCTAGTTCCTAGTCGACCATGGGAATCTATTTCTATGGACTACTTTACCGGATATTCTACTACCAAACATTAGCATGACATGATCTTAGTAGCAACCGATATATTTTCCAAGATTCCTATCCTTATAACATGCAAGAAGTCTATGACAGCATAACAGACTATTCAACTCTTCTTTGAACATGTGTGGAAACATTATGGCCTTTCAGTGACCATTAATTATGATAGAAATTCTATATTTGTTTGCACCTTTTGGCAAACTCTCTAGAAACAGCTCGACACGAGACTTTCTTTGTCGATAGCCTTCCATACGTAGACATAGGGACATACGAAAGTTGTAAATTTATTGGTAGTACAACTGCTTCGCATGTACAACCACAAGCATCGTCGAACATGGGATGATAACCTTCCATTCATACATCACATATAAAATCGTGCTCAACACAGTTATATGGTCAAGAGTCCATTTGAGATCTGTTATGGATTTCAACTGCCAACGCCTATCGACTTGATCAGTTCCTCGACATAGCCGAATGACACCTACTTCAAAGGACAAGAGGTGGAGAAAGCATTGAAGTTCACAAATCGAATCTACAACATCCAGAAGCAAGAACATGAAATGTTTCAAAGAGCTAATGCAAAATATAGGGCCCGACACAAAAAGCATCATATTCCTCATTCATTCCAAATTGGGGATCATGTATGGTTACATATAAAGAAGGAGCGCTTCAGTAGTCCATACAGAAAGATGAAATCCTTGCGATATGGCCCATATAGTATCCTTAAAAATATTGGAGAAAATGATTTTCAGTTTGACATCCCTGCATACCTTGGCCTACATCCAGTATTTACTGTAGATCTACTTTGACCATACCATGCACCATTGTTAGAATAGAACGACTTGCATACATCATAACCCGAAGACATCGATCTAGATGTTCAGGAACCTACTACTTGTGACACCATTGTGGGACGACGTATATGCCATACAAGGACGAACTCCATTCCCTTATTTCAAGTGGCTAAATCTAGACAACTCCCAGTACAAGGAAATGGTACTTTGCTACTGAAATAGCCAACAAGTTTCCTCACCTGAACAATTACACAATGGAGACCATTGTTTCTTAAGGAAGGAGGAATGATCCAACCAGTAGTTGGCATGTTGTCAAACTTCAACAAAGTATAGCACTTCAATTTATTTAACTACTCTGAATACCTCAACAGGTTTCATCTTCGACATACAACATCTTGACATGCCTTGTTGGCACCGACGATTGTCAAACATCGATAGAAGATCTCTGTCTTCCAATCGTCTACGAAATCTGAACTTCTGAATCGTTATAGCTTCTTGTAACTAAACGTAATGAGTAGTCACCCAAGCTTCTCAACATCATATATAAACATGTACATTATTTTAATAATCAACCAACCTTCATAGAGAAGAAGTAATAATAGAAATTGGTTCAAAATCTTGCATATTGTCTGTGCACATGCTTTCTATCAATAGTGTGGTTCCTGCTTACTTGTTATTTTTCTATGCTTCCTCCATAAAAGTGCTCGACTCATTCAGTTGAATGTTGTCCCCAACATGCATTTGGGAATGACCTGGATCAACTCCCCTAGTGACTTCTTATTAAGAGATCATTCATGGACCTCCCATTCTGTAGATGGTGTGATTGGCACACCACCCACCTCCCATCCATACAAAAAAATGTCATCATCGACTATCACTAATCCATATGGTAATTCCCCTAGTGGTGATCTCTTTAATTTACTTGAGGAACCCACATATTCCTTACTTCTCTCATGATTCTCGCATTCATCCTTTTATGCAAAAATGAGTACCTCATACTCAGTTCCTCTGCATTCATCCCAAATCTATGGTCCTTTGTGTAGTAGCATTATGTACAGTGGTGAATATACCACATACGTATCTCCACCAACCCATAATCCCTACTACCCATTTTCTATCCCTTTGTTAAGACCTCTAGTCCAAAAACATTCCCAATCTTCCTCTTTTCCACATGGTTAGGTTTATTCCTATCAAAACACGCCAACCAATCTGCACCCAAAATCAAAACATGTAGACCAATAAAAAGAAAAAGAATAATGAAGGGAATAACCAAAACTAGGAGGGTGGGGGCCAACCCGCTAATTTTCATGCTAACACTTCAGGTAATCATAACCCCATGTGTAATGTTCCCCATGCTTAAGCTTGGATAATTATGTTCACTAAGGTTGGAAAAATTCTAATTTGTGACTAAGTGAGAAAAATACATTATTATTATTTTATATTTTTAGCAAGTTAGCAGCTTGTCATTTGTCCTTTTGAAAAAAAAGTTGTAAAAGACAGTTAAAAATACTTATATTTAATATATGGATAGTTGGAACTTGGTAAACCATGAACCCATAGGTGGGGAACATAGGCTTGTTGCTCGAGATAGGAAGATGGAAAATGTCATAATTTTTTTTGGAGGAACCACCCTCCTTATATTTAGGAGAGGACCCAAGGCCAACTAGGTCCCAAGGAGGGAAAGTCAGGCCTTATGTAAGTGTTAATGGGAAAACGCAATCAGTGCAGACATAGATTGGTTCCCTAGTCTAACTGGTTTAGATATAGAACAAAACAAAATAGAAACAAAACCTTTCCTTAGATTTATTAAATAAGTTGAATGTAAAGAGTATGTACCTCTTTATTAAGGTTTTCCTTGTTGGATTGAAGCTTTCACAATCCCGTTGATGAAGAGATAACTTGCAAAAGGTTCAAAGGAAACTAGAAACAAATAGAAAGTACAAGATAATTTTATATATCTAATCAATTGACCAATGATAATTACTATAAATAAGATTAGACGTTATTTATGAAAAAATAAGTCATTACTATATTAACAATGAAGAGGGTGATATTACAACCATGATTCCTTAGTGTTGTACTTCTTCCAACTAGCCCTTTGCCTCAAGACTTCAACCTTGCTTCTCGGTTCTAGGAATATTTTAGCACCATAGGGATATTATCTTTTCTCCTCCTCAACCATGAGGGTGAGCTTGTATTTATATGCCAAAAGGGATAAAGGGAGTTGAGGATTCTTTGGAGAAGGTTAAGGGATCATCCCAAGAGATTAGGGGTTTGACTGGAACTTATGATGATCTGTTGAGATAAGCCTCCACAATGGATTTCTTCTAGAAGGCTCTTTATTCTTTTATTTTAGCCTTTTAAAGAGCGCCGAGGCACTTTGTAAACAAGAAAATGGTGTCAAGGACATGCAACGCTTTCTGTACAAAGGAAGAAAAGTGTCACCCATTCCTGTTGTTAATGTGCAACCTACATCAACCAAGTCTGACACCTATTGTAAAAAGGTAGAGTGCGTCAATATTGCTAGAATTGGAAACTTAAAAGGAAAAACCTCATTCCAAGCCATTTGACACACATACTCCAGGGATTTAGGCAAGTTCAAGGGTACACAATTTAATATCATGGAGACGACAATATTTTTATGAAACAGATTCCCCCCAAAAGGATGAAGCTAGAGGGATATGATAAGTGAAATACTTTGACAGATGTATGTTGGAAGTCGAGACAAAAGGTCGTCGGTTGAAGTGTTGATCAAGGACTTTATAGTAACATATACTCTCAGTTGTGTATCTCAATTGATTCATAACATGGATACCGACTAATACATTGTAGATCCATGCATAGATATATAGGTCATGGTTACCGACATACAATGTATATCCATGATGAACCAGACTCAAAATTGGACATAGCTACCAGACATATGCTGTAGATCTATGCCATTATGACTCAATATTAAGCATAGTTAACTACCATGCATTGTGGATCTATGTCATTTTGACACAGAATTGAGCATAGACACTAGACATACATTGTGGATCTATGCAATGACTCAAATATTCCATTACATCCTCAGGAAACAAATAATACAAGAAAATTCCCCCAAGATCTTCATCTCGAACCCACAAAAGGTAAAATTCTATCCAAGTGAATAAAAGTTGATTCTGGAGCCTAATCTTCCAGGTCCAGAGATATTATTCAATTGTGATTGTAACCCAGGAGTACTGTACACTTGTTCCCTCTGCCTCTGCCCCCGAGAATTTTTTTTGGGATGTGTGTTGGCCAATAGTATTGCGGACCCATGGTATTGGGTTAACCCTAGAATTTTCCCATTGTATTTCCCCTATAAAAGAAAGCATTGTAAATGACTATGTATGGTATTGTATTGTATTGGAAGAGAGACTATGAGAGAGTGAAGATGAAGTGCAACGGTTTTGCAGCAGGGTGTATCCCTTCATCTTTTTGGACTGTAATAAAAGGACTGGCAATTTCTTTATGGATGTAGCCCATCGTTTGGGTGAACCATGTTATTTCTGTGTCTCTCTGTAATGTTTTAATTTGTTTTGCATCTTGTTTATTGATTTAACTGTATATCTGTTATTGCTCTATGGTCCTATTTTCTAACAATTGGTATCAGAGCCAAAAGGTCTATTTGGTTGGTAAACTCGTAGGAAAGAAGGGTTCCTGGTTCGAGTGGGAGCAATGGCGGAAAAAGGAAAGTTTAGGGTCGAGAAATTTAATGGACAAAACTATCAGTTATGGAAGATGAAAATGGAGGACTATCTGTACAAGAAGGATCTGTACCTGTCATTGGGAAAAAAAGAAAAACAACCGACGACTATGAAGGATGAAGAATGGGAGGTTCTTGACAGAAAGGCATTGGGAACAATACAACTGTTCCTGGCTTCATCGGTGGCCTTCAATATTTCGAAAAAAAAAACAACAGAGGGTGTGATGAGTGCATTGAGTAAGCTCTACGAAAAACCCTCAGCTTCTAACAAGGTATTTTTAATGAAGCGTTTATTTAATATGAAGATGTCAAAAGGTGGATCTGTTGCTGACCATTTAAATGAGTTTAATACACTTACTAGTTAGTTAAGTTCTGTAAAAGTGAACTTTGATGATGAGTTTAGGGCTCTTCTAATCTTGTGCTCATTACCAGAAAGATGGAATAGCTTGGTCATGGATGTAAGTAACTATGTCCCTAGTTCAAACACTCTTAAATTTGATGATGTTGTTGGTGTTATTCTTAGCGAGGAAATGCAAAGAAAAAGCACAGGTGAGACATCAGGAAATGTGTTGACCTTGGAGAGCAGAGGGAGACTAAACGAGAGAGGAAGGAGCCTAGGAAATAGCGGCAAGTCTAAAAAGGGCAGATCCAAGTCCATATTCGGAAAAATAGAGTGCTCGAATTGTGGTAAGAAAGGACATCTGAAGAAAGACTGTAGAGCTCAAAAGAAGAAAGGAGACATACAACAAGAGACTACTCAAGAAGCGAATGTAGCAGGTGATGTGCTACAAGATGCTTTGATTCTTGCATTAGATAATACTAGTGATTACTGGGTAGTAGATTCAGGGGCTTCATGTCATGCTACACCCCATAGGAAATTCTTTCATGATTATGTTCAAGGTGATTTTGGGCATGTGTTATTGGGGGATGATGAACCATGTAAAATTGTCGAAAAGGGTAAGGTATGGATTAAGTTAAATAATGGAAATGAATGGCTGCTAAAGGATGTAAGGCACATTCCTGCTATGAAAAGAAATCTGATCTCAATAGGGTAGTTGGGAGATAGCAGTTGTTTGTCTACGTTTGGAGAAACATGGTGGAAGATCACTAAAGGATCAATTGTAATTGCAAAAGGAGATAGGATAGGTACGTTATATTTATGTCCTCATAATAATAATTATTCTATCTCTATAGCTTCAATAGAAACAGGTGTGGCATTGTGGCATCATAAGCTTGGCCACACGAGTGAGAAGGGGATGCAGATTCTCCACTCAAGGAAACTGCTTCCTGATCTGAAGCAGGTAAGTTTGGAATTCTGTGAGAACTGTGTTTATGGAAAACAGAAGAGAGTGAGATTTCTCAGGGTTAGGAAACAAAAGAAGAGTGAAAAGTTAGAGCTTGTCCATACAGATGTATGGGGACCAGCTCAGGTACAATCTCTTGGTGGCTCTCGTTATTATGTTACTTTTATTGATGATGCAACTAGAAAAACTTGGGTTTATTGCATTAGACAGAAATCTGATGTGTTTGATACTTTTAAGAAGTGGAAAGCTTTGGCTGAGAATGAGACAGGAAAAAGGTTGAAATGTCTCAGATCTAATAATGGAGGCACGTTTTGCAACAAGGAGTTTGACAGTTACTGTTCACACAATGGGATTCACAGAGAGATGACATTCCCTGGAACACCCCAAGAAAATGGTGTGTCAGAAAGGATGAACAGAATGATCGTGGAGCGTGAAAGGTGTATGAGATTGCATGTAGGGTTGCCCTTACAGTTTTGGGCTGATGCTGTAAACACTGTTGTTTATTTAATAAATAGAGGGGCTTCAAGCACTTTGGATGGTAGCATTCCAGAGGAGGCATGGAAAGGTAAACAGGTAAAATGCTCATTTCTGAGAATTTTTGGTTGTGAAGCATTTGTCCATATTGATAAAGATGATATAACAAAGTTTGAGGCTAAATCCAAGAAATGTACCTTTATTGGATATGGGGTTGATGATTTTAGTTATAGCTTATGGGATCTTAAAAATCGCAAAATCATTAGGAGTAGAGATGTAGTATTCAATGAAAAGGTCATGTACAAAGATCAATTGTAGGGAAAGAAAGAAGAAAAGGAAAACACAGAGGACACAGTGCTTGATGAAATCAAAGAAAATGAAGTTCCAAAAACACCAGAAAATCAAGAGCAGCAGCAGGTACCTGAAACTCCTGCAACTATAAGAAAGTCTACCAAGTTAAGTAGACCCCCTGAACGATTCTCTCCTTCATTGTATTATTTATTGATGACTGATTCTGGTGAACTAGAATGTTTTGAAGAAGCAATGCAGGTAGAAACTAGAAAGAAGTGGGAGCAAGGCATGGATGAGGAGATGGACTCATTGGTAAGAAACCAGACTTGGGATCTGGTTAAGTTGCCTACAGAAAAAAGGGCATTGCAAAATAAATGGTTTTACAAGTTGAAGGAAGAATATGGAGGCAAGAAGCGGTACAAGGATAGACTTGTTGTAAAGGGGTTTGCACAAAAGAAAGGTATAGACTTTGATGAAATATTTTCTCCTATTGTTAAAATGACTTCAATTAGAACAATTTTAATTCTAGTGGTGGTAGAATATTTGCATCTTGAACAGTTAGATGTAAAAACAACCTTTCTCCATGGGTATTTGGAGGAAGAGATTTAGATGCAGCAGCCACAAGGGTATGAGGTCAAAGAGAAGGAGAATTTGGTTTGCAGTTTGAAGAAGAGCTTGTATGGCCTGAAGCAAGCTCCAAGGAAGTGGTATTTAAAATTTGATAATTTTATGACAGAACAAGGTTATGATAGATGTCATTCTGACCACTGTGTTTATTTCAAGAGGCTACATAACGGAAGATATATTATATTGTTATTGTATGTGGATGACATGCTTGTTGCAGGTTCTAACATGCAGGATATAAATGTGCTCAAAAGAAAACTAGCTAAATCATTTGTGATGAAGGATTTGGGTGCTGCAAAACAAATCCTTGGTATGAGAATAACAAGAGACAGGAAAAATTGCAAATTGACGTTGTCTCAAGGTGAGTACATAGAAAAGGTGTTGCAGAGGTTTAGAATGCAGAATGCAAAACCAGTCAGTACACCTTTGGCCATCCATTTCAAACTAAGAAAGGATATGTGTCCAAAGAAAAAGGAAGAGATAAATTACATGTCCTAGATTCCCTATTCATCAGCGGTTGGAAGCTTGATGTATGCCATGGTGTGCACAAGACTAGATATTGCACATGTAGTGGGAGTTGTGAGCAGGTATATGAATAATCTAGGTAAAGAGAATTGGAAAGCAGTACAGTGGATTCTCAAGTATTTGAGAGGTACCACTTCTAATGCATTATGTTTTGGAGGTTCAGACACTGTTCTACAGGGATATGTTGATGCAGATATGGGTGATGATAAAGACAGCAAGAGGAGCACCATAGGGTATGTGTTTATTGTAGGTGGAACAGCAGTAAGTTGGATTTCAAAACTGCAACAGGTTGTTGCACTTTCAACAATGGAAGCAGAGTATGTTGCTGCTATAGAGGCTAGTAAGGAGATGATTTGGTTGCAGAGGTTCATGGAAGAATTGGGTAAGAAGCAGGAGAATAGTAGGCTGTACAGTGACAGCCAGAGTTCCATTCATCTTGCAAAGAACTCATCCTTTCATTCGAGGACTAAAAATATACGACTAAAGTACCACTTCATAAGATTTGTTCTAGATGAAGAACTGTTAAAACTAGAAAAGATTCACACTAGCCAGAATCCTGCAGACATGTTGACAAAGGGAGTAACCCGAGAGAAACTGAGTTCCTGCTCATTTTTTGTTGGCCTTCAAGCATGAAGGTGAAAATAATAAATTTTCCAAGTTCAAGGTCCAGAGCATAGTCGAGCAAGTGCAGCAGCAATGGAGTTGTTGTGATCAGTCTCCAAGTGGGAGATTGTTGGTTGTGGAGCCTAATCTTCTAGATCCAGATATATTATTCAGTTGTGATTGTAACCCAGGAGTATTATACACTCGTTCCCCCTGCCTTGGGGTTCGGAGGCGGAGCCCTCAAGAAATTTTTTTGGGATGTGTGTTGGCCAACAATATTGCGGACCCATGGTATTGGGTTAACCCTATAATTTTCCCATTGTATTTCCCCTATAAAAGAAAGCATTGTAAAACGATTGAGTATGGTATTGTATTGTATTGGAAGAGATACTGTGAGAGCATGAAGAGGAAGTGCAGCGGTTTTGCTGCAGGGTGTATCCCTTCATCTTTCTGGACTGTAATAAAAGGACTAGCAATTTATTTTTGGATGTAGCCCATCGTTTGGGTGAACCACATTATATCTATGTCTCTGTGTAATGTTTTAATGTGTTTTGGATCTTGTTTATTGATTTAACTGTATATCTGTTATTGCTCTGTGGTCCTGTTTTCTAACAAATAGATGTTTTGATGTCGAACATGGTATAAATGACTTGATTATCGGTCATTGTGGTATATAATTAAAAAGTGCAAGGGAAATCACCATTAATGTTCATGATTCCCAAGGTACCCTAATACACTCCTTGAATGTGAATTAATGATTTGAAGTCGAACATTCAAAGGAATATTCTAAACATTGACCAATAATGTAAGCCTATTGTTGGGAGTAAGGTAACCTGCTATTGAAGCATGCAAGCCCAAGGTACTCATTTAATTTCTAGGACTAATACTTGGATAATGTGTTGAAGTTGACAAGGATAGACCCTTCAAAGAAGGGCCATGGTGTTTCCCCATCATCGACATGAAATAGGATCAAAGATTTTTTTATTTTTTTTTGAAATGGATATTGGACAATGGAGTGACTTTAGGACTAACTCAGAGGATGCTAACATAAAGGAAGGTAAGATAATTGCAAGGAATGAATAGTATTGTAGACCCCTCTTGAACATTCATACAAACAAAAGACTTGACAACATTAAATTTAATGAGCCCAGGACCACTACATAATGAAATGGGATACCTATGCATTTCTTGAAAGGCTCAAAAGAGTAACATGACTCATGAAAGTGGATCAACATGAATGTAAACTGATAAAGTGCAGGAAAATGCTATATTCATGTTCAAGGATGATGACTTGCTTCCATACATACTTAGACATATTATTTTTCCAAATTCCCCATCATGATTGATGAGTGCCCCTTTGCTTTTTAACGACCTAGAAGAGGGTAACAAATGCTCGATATAGCTCAACCTTTTAAGATGAGTCCAATCCCACATGTTTTACAAACCTGAGAAAGGAGGGGTTTGGTCCCAAAAAAAGTCCTTCATTGTTTAGTTTTAGCAATTCCAAAGAAGGTAAACTTAGCATCGTTTCATGTTTAGAGAGTCTGAAAGGACTAAAGAAGACTCCATGATGGACTTTTTTGTAAATTTAGTCCCCAAGGTATGAAAAAGTATAAAATAATTCCTAGGAGAACTCTTATAGTCAAATATTGACTAGAGTATCCTTTTTGTAAATAGTCTAACCGGCCTGAAAAAGGGATAAACTACCATCGGAAAGATGACCTTTCTAACCCTTTCACAAGCATGAAAGAATCAAGTTCACTTGGTGATTTTTTCTATTTTGGGAGTCTGAAAAGAGCTTAAAGACAACTCCATGGGGTTCCTTTTTTGTAACCATTTTTAACAAGCCCGAAAAAAGTGATAAAAGTATAATCGACAACTTTTCACTTGGTTTTTAAGGAGCATGATTATGGTATCAAAAGCACTTGGAACCTTTTTCATGTTTGAATCTAGAGCATGAAAAATCGATAAAGTAATCTCAAACCACTTTTCATGTTTTAACTAGAGCATGAAAAATGTAAACAGTAAGCTCGAAGATCGGTTGGGAAAATGCTCAAGGTATTTGCTTCATTTTTTAATGAGCTTGCAACAGAGAATGAACTATGCTCAGTATGTTGTTTATGGTTTAGTGAGCTCGAAACTAAAAAGTAAGTATGCTCAAAATGAGTCCCATTGACAGGTGTTTTCCCAACATGATGTCCAGTGGTTGGTACATTCCCCCATTATAAATATGAAGTAGCTTAACTCCAACACAATTTAAAGAGGTTGGATGTATTCCCCCAAGATTCATTTAATCTACCTACTCTTTTCTTCATCCAACTAAATTCTCAGCTACTACCAAGAAAAGGTTCACCAGAAATGGAGGAAGAAAGGGGATCAAGTGATACAGGAAGATGAACTGAAGGTTCAAGTATTGAGTCTGGTAAAAGACTTGAAACAATGGAAGAATTAGTTTCATTTTTTAATGACTTGAAACAAAAATATTATGGGTTCGATCCCCAGTATGGTCGCCAATTTTGTTACTGGTAAAACTCAATCAGTGCGGACAGATATTGGTTCCGTAGTCTAAATAGTTTAGATCTAGAACAAAATAAAACAAAAATGAAAACCTTTCGCTAGATTTATTAAATCACTTGAATGTAAATAATTTGTATCTCTTTCTTAAGGTTTTCCTTGTTGTCTTGAAATGTTCCTAATATTGTTGATGAAGAGATAATCTACAAAAGGTTCAAATGAAACAAGAAACAAATAGAAACTACAAGATAATTTAATAGGTCTGAGAAATTGACCAAGGAGAATTACTATAAATGAGATTAGACATCATTTATGGAAAAATAAGTCATTAATGTATTAACAATGAAGAGGAAGAAATTACAACCATGATTCCTTGGTGTTGTACTTCTTCCAACTAGCCCTTTGCCTAAAGACTTTAACCTAGATTCTCAGTTCTAGGAATATTTTAGCTTCATATGGATACTATCGTTGCTCCTCCCTCAACCATGAGGGTGAGCTTGTATTTATAGGCCAAAAGGGATGAAGGGAGTTAAGTATTCTTTAGAGATGGTTAAGGGATCATCCCAAGAAGTTAGGCATTGAATTCCACTTATGCTGATCTCTTGGGATAATCCTTCATGAGGTATTTCTTCTAGAAGCCTCTCGATCCTTTTCTTTTTCCTTTTAAAGAACGCTGACACACTTTGTAAACAAGCAAATGGAGTAAGGGAGAGGCGACGCTTTCTATACAAAGGAAGGAAGTTTCACCGACGCCTATTGTCAATGTGCAACCTGCATCGACCAAATGTGATGTCTAAACTAAAAAGGCATAGTGCGACAGGATTGTTATAATTGGAAACCTAAAAGGTAGAAACTCATTCCAAGCCATCTTACACAAATACTCCAGGGATTTAGGAAAGTTCAAGGGTACACCTCTTATTGCCATGGTGATGATAAGATTTTGATGTAACAGATTCCTCCCCAAAGTATGAAGCTAGAGGGATATGATATGTGAAATACTTTGACAAATGTAGGTTGGTAGTTGAGGCAAAATTTCGTCGGTTGAAGTGTTGATCAAGGACTTTGCAACACCATATACTTTGAGTTGTGTATCCCAATTAACTCATAACATGGAAGCTGACCAATACATTGTAGATCTGTGCATATATATCTAGGTCATGGTCATCGACATACAATTTAGATCCATGACAAACCAGACTCAAAATTGGACATAGCTACCAAACATACATTGTAGATCTATGTCATTATGACTCAAACTTAAGCATAGCCATAGATTGTGGATTTATGTCATTATGACTCAAACTTGAGCATAGCCACTGGACATACGTTGTGGATCTATGCAATGACTCAAATATTCCATCGCAGCCTTAGGAAACAAATAATACAAGAAAATGCCCCTAGGGTCTTCATCTTAAACCCATAAAAGGTACGATTATTTCCATGTGAATAGATGTTTTGATGTCAAACATGGTAGAAACCACTTGATTACCGATCATTGTGGTCGCCCATTAACAAGTGCGAGGGAAATCACCATTAATATTAATGATTCCCAAGGTACCCTAGTACACTCCTTGAATGTGAATTAATGAGTTGAAGTCTAACATTCAAAGGAATATTCCAAACAGAGACCAATAATGTAAGCCTACTATTAGGAGAGAGGTAACCTGGCATTGAAGCATGCATGCCCAAGGTACTCATTTAATTTCTAGGTATAATCCTTCGATAATGTGTTGAAGTCGATAAGGATAGACTTGTCAAAGGAGGGCCATTATGTTCCCCCCATCATCAAAATGAAATAGGATCAAATATTTTTCTGAAATGGAGATTGGATAGTGGGGTGACTTCAAGACTAACTCATAGGAGACTGACATAAAGGAAGGTAAGATAACTGCAAGGAATGACTAGGATGGTAGACCTCTCTTGAACATTCATACAAAAAAAAAGGGTGGCCTGAAAACATTAACTTTAACGAGACTGGGACCACTACATAATGCAATGGGAGACCTATGCATTTATTGAAACATTCAAAAGAGTAGCATGACTCATGAAAGTAAATCGACTTGAAGGTAAGCTGATAGAGTGCAGGAAAATGTTATATTCATTTTCAAAGATGATGACTTGCTTCCATATAGACTTAGAAATATTATTTTTCCAAATTTCCCATCATGATTGATGAGTTTCCATTTACTTTTTAACAAGACGAAAGAGGGTAACAAATGCTCTATATAGCTCATCCTTTTGAGATGAGTCCAATCCCACATGTTTTATGAACCTGAAAAAGGAGGGGTTCGGTCCCAAAAAGGGTCCTTCATTATTTAATTTTAGCAAGTCCAAAGAAGGTAAACCAACATCGTTTCATGTTTATAGAGTCTAAAAGGACTAAAGAAGACTCCAAGATGGAATTTTTCGTAAATTTGGTCCCCAAGATCCGAAAAAGTATAAAATAATACCTAGGATAACTCTTATAGTCAAATGTTGACTAGAGTATTATTTATTTCGTAAATAATCTAACCAGTCCAAAAAGGGATAAACTACTGTCGTAAAGACGAACTTTAATACCCTTTTACAAGAGTGAAAGAAACAATTTCGCTTGGTGATATTTTCCTATTTTGGGAGTTTGAAAAGAGCTTAAAGAAAACTCCATGGGGTTCCTTTTTCATAACCATTTTTAACGAGCTTGGAAAAGTGATAAAAGTATATGCTCGACACCTTTTTACTTGGTTTTTAATGAGTGAGATTATGGTATCAAATAAAGTAAGCTCAAAAAATATAGAGCACAAAAAATACATAAAGTAAGATCAAACCACTTTTCATGTTTTAACTAGAGCGTGAAAAATGTAAAAAGTAAGCTCGAAGATTGATTGGAAGAATGATCAAGGTATTTGCTTCATTTTTTAATGAGCTTGCAAAAGAGAATGAACTATGCTCGGTATGTTGTTTCATGGTTTAGTGATCTTGAAACTAAAAATAAAGTATGCTCAAAATGAGTCCCATTGACGAGTATTTTCCCAGCATGATGTCCAGTGGTTGGTACTTTGCCCTAGTCTAACTATCAAGTAGATTAAATCCAACATAATGTAAAGAGGTTGGATGCATTCCCCCAAGATTCGTTTCGTCTACCTACTCTTTTATTCATCCAACTAAATTATCGCTTAATACGAGGAAAAAGTTCACCAGAGATGGAGGAAGAAAGAGGATCAAGTGATATAGGCAAATGAAAGGAAGGTTCAAGTATTGAGTCTAGTAAAATACTTGACAGAATGGAAGAATTTGTTTCATTTTTTAACGTGCTTGACACAAAAAGTGTTTTAGGTTCGATCCCTAGTATGGTCGCCAATTTTGTTAATGGAAAAACTCAATCATTGTGGGTTGATATTGGTTCCATAGTCTAAATGGTTTAGATATAGAACAAAACGGAACATAAATGAAAACCTTTCCCTAGATTTAATAAATTACTCGAGTGTAAAGAATCTGTACTTATTTATGAAGTTTGTCCTCATTGGCTTGAAGCTTTCACAATCTTGTTGATGAAGAGATAAATTGCAAAAGGTTCAAAGGAGATAAGAAACAAATAGAAAATACAAGATAATTTAATAGATCTAAGCAATTGACCAAGGAGAATTACTATAAATGAGATTTGACATCATTTATGGAAAAATAAGTCATTATTGTATTAACAATGAAGAGGGAGAAATTACAACCATTATGCCTTGGTGTTGTACTTTTTCCAAGTAGCCCTTTGCCTCATGATTTCAACCTTGCTTCTCAGTTCTAGGAATATTTCAACAACAAATGGATACTATCTTTGATCCTCCCTCAACCATGAGGGTGAGGTTGTATTTATAGGACAAAAGGGATGAAGGGAGTTAAGGATTCTTTGGATAAGATTAAGGGATCATCCCAAGAGTTTAGGGGTTCAAATGCCACTTATGTTGATCTATTGGGATAAGCCTCCACGAGGGTTTTATTCTAGAAGGATCTTTATTATTTTCTTTTTTCCTTGTAAAGAGTGTCGATGCACATTATAAATAAGAAAATGGCATTAGGGAGAGATGATGCTTTCTGTACAAAGGCATGAAGTGTCACCGACACATGTTGTCAATGTGCCACCTACCTCGGACAAGTATGATTCCTATTATAAAAAGGAAGAGTGCATTGAGATTGACATCATTGGAAACCTAAAAGGTAGAACCTCATTCCAAGTCATTTGACACAAATACTCTAGGGATTTAGGAAATTTCAATGGTACACATCTTATTAGCATAGTGACGAAAATATTTTGATGTAATAGTAAGACCTAGGAAAATCTTATTTACATGCATATGCATGAGGGAAGGACACTGCCTAGTATGCATGGGAACTTGTTGTGCGAGAACTTGAATGTGTTAGGCATTTGTCCCAAGATGAGATATTTTCTATGAGAGCAATAGCTAGTTCCTGGAGTTGAGACTAGAGTTCTTTATGGGTGAAATATTTTTACTTCAGTGAGAGAAGGATATGTTAGTCCCTATGGTGTCATGGCTTATGCTCAGGGTGATTGTTAAGCAAGTAGATTGGTTGCTCGGTGGTCTATGGTTGGGAGGAATGTGATTGTTCCAACTCTAGTTTCTTCTACAAGCTAAAACAAGTTCATATATGTATATATTATACTTATTCCAATTTGTTTCCTATTATATTTATTTCAATTTTGTTGTTGTTTCTTGTTGTTCACTTCAAGATGTACGTTTGATGGAATGTTAGTAGATGTTTCAATATTCCTGCCTCTATGCTATTCCCCAGTTTTTGCTTAAATATTAAAAGGATTGTTCATTATTAGTATGTTATTTATGAGTTTACCTTGTAAATATTCTAGTTAATTGCTTCAAATATATGTCTCTAGAATCTTAGAGAGTAGTTTTATTTATACTTGACATGTAATCTCTTGTGGAAATTGTAATATCATAGTACTAATACTATAACCATTGTTCAAGCTATTCTTATCATGTTTAGGGTAGTTTATAGTTTTCTACAACTATTAGTCATTTACTTCTAAGCTTTTGTTTGAAAACGATGTCTACATAGTTACAACAACTTAGATTTAAAGTTTATTTGTTCACTATCAAGTATAGTATGTACATGAGCATACAATCACAACATAGAATCATTTTAATAAATAAGCAATGTCCAAATAATCAATAATTAAATTACTATTATATACTAAGCATAGTCACGACCCATCATCTTACTTCAAGCCAACATTGCCGAATATACAACTCCAAACTAAGAATTATGTTCATAATCAATAAGAAACCAAGTCGAAATAAAGAATCGATATACATTTATCAAAACTCCTTGTGGATATCAAACATGAGAAAGTAAATCGTTAAACAACCTTTGTAAGCAAGGGCATAAGCTCACAAGAACGCAAGCATTAAAATGCTATAGTATGTTAACCGACGGTTAAGCCATAACAATATCAACACTCGAAACAATTATTAAATATTTGCTTAAAACCCATAGTCAAAAGATTGCAATGTCTGTATAATCGATACATTAGCCAAATAATGACAATAACCATCATTACCATGAGCACCGAGCTCGACCAAGTTTCCTAAACATTAAACATTCAAGCATGAGTAGACTCGATAATCTATGTGGTAAGGAGATACACCGTTTATGGCCATGTCACCCTCTTCTTAGAAAATGATTAAACATCAATAAACAGAGTTAACATATAGTGGTTGGGATCGAATCCCTAAGAGAAAGAACATACTTGGTACCTGTGAAAATAGCAGTGACCAACAACTATCAAATAACATAATATTGTAAATGGTTGATGTAGAATGCATGCCACAAACACGATGACTAAAACATATAATCATATAAACAAATATTTTAATAAGTGTAATGATACCAATGAAGGGTTGAACCTCGCCTTCAATCACAACAAATTAGAAGTCTACAAAAGATACCATGCACTGGAAGTAGCTACAAGTAAAAAGTAAATAATAAAAAAATTCCAAGCAAGCCATGACAAGTTTGAACCTTGAGCAAACTGCTCCAAAATAAGAGAAAAGACGCAACATTTGCAAAATGAACAATATAGTACATATAACAAAAATAAAAGTATTTGTTTATCAACAATCAAGGGAATTCCTATAAAAGAAAGTTACAATAATGGTGTGAATACAAGCCACAACAATAGCACGGTTTAAAACCTAAGCCGCATTACGAGTGATACAAAAATAAATATAGATCTCATCCATGATCACTAGTAACCCTAAGAATAGATGAAAAGGAAACCAAAGTACCTTTTGAGAGGGGCTTCATTCGTCGTCTCCCAGCTGTCGTCAAAGCACAAGAACCTACAACAACACACACAATGTGGTAAGTACTATGTACAGAGGTAAGTGAATATTACAGTAATCAAGAAACTCGCCTAAGTAATGAAACTCATCGCCATAGCTCATAGTAAGAGAAGGGGCCCAACCGAGGGATCCCTCATAATCGCAACTGTAACTTCCCATCAAATAAAAACTGTGACCATTAGTACTCTAGAAAAGAATAAGACCAAATATCATGTACCTAAAATAATATAACTAAGCTTATTTTGCAAAGTCGAGACACAGAAGGTGGATAAGCCAGCCCTGGTGGATACCTTGTAGTAAAAGAGTCTCACCATCAATGCCAACTAACAATTCAAACTGTCATCGGGATACACCAAATATAAGCAATTCAATGCATATTTGAACAACCATAACCACAACAAAAGCTCACCATTGTTGCAAAGGAAGAGAGCCGAATGAAATCAGGGTTAGAAGACCGATGGCCACCATTGTTGTACAAGACAACACACCCTTACAACCTAGGTTATGGGGTTACCAACTTACTAATAGACTTGCAGACAATCAACTTTTACAGAAAATGAAATGAGAATAAGAAGAGAGTTTGGCTTACCCGGTTTATGACGGCTGATCCAAGCTTGGCCTTCTCTTGCTTCAATCTTCTCCAAAGATTCCAGGGCTGCTTCTCTTCACCTACAAAGAGCCAATTCTTCAAGCAATATCTCATACATATATATATCAAAGGTTAGATGAAACACACATTGATAATACAAATAACATCATTCATTAACCAATATACATGAGAAAAGCACAACACAAAGATTGGAAGAAGAATTCTCTTTATTAACAAACAATGAATAGGTGAGAATACAACCCATCTTTTGACACAAGGACTTCTCTGCAACTGAGGAATCTGAGTTTTGCTGGTCCATGGCTCTGAAGTTATACCACTAGCACAACTTTGCTCTTCTAGAATTGATTAATTAGCCCCATCCCAACGCCTCTATTTATACATTGGGAAATAGAGTGGTTTCGAAAGTTGGGATGGTTGAGACAGTTGGGACAGTTATGGATCAAGGCCCAACCAATCTCATCTAATCATGATTTATATTTTTTAAGTTCGAACTAAGGTACACGCAAGTGTTTATATAAGCAATGCGCATATGACACACTTGTTGCTCAAAGGGAACTCGCGTGTTCAATGTACACATAGATTGCAATGCACATAGTCGCGTGTGACACACTTGTTACAATGCACATTGTCACATGTGCAACCCTAGACTCAGAATAAAAATATATCAAGTTGGTCTGGAGATCATGCATCAATGGTCAAGCACATCTATAGTGTTTTGGCCACTTCAATCCTAATTGTCCTTTTGTGTGCTAACATAATGAATGTCAACACTTGGACAGAGAAGTGCCATTTTCGTTGATAACAGATTCCCCCTAATGTGTGAAGTCAAAGGGAAGCGATGGTCAAAATACATTACAATCTTTATCTTGGAGAACTTAGAAATACAAGGCAGTAGAGGAAGTACCTGAAACAAATACATATCAATGTCATTTACAAAATAATATCTGAGGATTCCATGTTCAAATACTCGAACACTAGCTCCTTTACAATATTTGATTACATCATATGATACGGGTACAAGACCATGTATATTACAAAGGTGGATCGAAGCCACAATATACAATGATGAGTCTTCAAAATCAGGAAGTTGTGTAACTGATCATAACATATTATTGCGCAACTTAGGTTATATATATGAACCTAAGGTCTTCATTGAAATCCAAGGGAACCCGTACAATCCCTACCATGTGAATAGGTGTGCTAAGTCGAACATGGAAAGGAATCAACAGATTGTCAATCAATATGTGGAACTGACAAAATGAATCAAAGGAGTTCACCAATAATGATAGTGAAACCTAAGGTACCATCATCAAAACTCTAGGTCTTCATCTTCAGGAAGTACTAGTGATGAAACCATACTGTGATGAGGAAGCTAATAGATCCTCCAACGGATCACAAGTGACTAGGAACTGGATACGGGAAGGTAGACACAAGTAATACTTAGATAATATAATGATGGAATCAGGCTAATAATCAAATGCAAGGATAAATCCTTGAATAGTGAGCACAACATAGAGATGACCCAAGGCATCGTTTAACTTACAAATAGAACAACTAGATTTATCTGACATGTAGGAGACATGTGCAGATTCCCCATGTATAAAGGACAAGTGGAGAATTAAAGACTCGAAGTGATAGCTGAGATGGAAGGATAAACTGAAACATGAGTATTGGAAAGTTCATAAAGTGCTATGTTCAAGGATGACATGCTGCCACTGTTTATAACCCAAAGATAAAACTTCTTCTGTATCTTTCCTATTAAATTTTAACGAGTCTAGGAAAGTCAAATCGAGTCTCTCTTCATTTTTTACAAGAGGGGAGAGAATAATGCTTAATAATGTCACTCATTCATGGATTTAACGAGCCCGAATTAGTACATGCTCACTGGTGTTTTCATGTTTAGAGATTTTGAAAAATCTGAAGAAGACTCCAAGGGGGCGCTTTTTCGTCGAATTTAGTCTCCCGAGGCCGAAAAAGTATAAAACATACTAAGAAGAACTCTCTTAGCTTCCGAAGAAGTAAGGCACACCTTTTTCATACTTAGTCAGGGAGGTCTGAAAAATGTTAAATTACCACCTACCCAATGCCCCTTCAAAATCAGCTTATAGCCTAAGTTTTACGAGTATGAAGGAAGGAAAGATCACTCGGAAAGATCCATTTGAGTACGACAAATGGGGCTTACAACAATAAACTCGATGCTTTGTTCTTTAGTGTTTAACAAGCATAACAAAGGCATAAAGTACACTCGAAATCTTTTTCATGTTTAGGTCTAGAGCACGAAAAAGAGAAAACTAAGCTCATACTGGGTGCTCCTTTTCCATAAATTTAGTCCCCTGGGTCTGGAAAAGTGATAAACCTATACCTGAGAATACTCTTCAATTCCATAGAAAAGATAGTGTTCATTTTTTGTATTATTCCAACAGTCAGAAAAAGCGATAACTTACCACCAATGTGGATGCCCATTCACATATTCTTAACAAGCCTGAATGGACAAGTTTACTCGGTAGTCAAGTCTATTTTGAGGAGTTAGACCTGGGCCTAAACAAAATCCATAAGGGCGGGAAGCCTTATAAAGGGGATAGCTTGTAAAAAGAGACTAAAATGAGGCTCAATTTGGCATGAAAAATAGCTAAGAAGGCTCCCCTGAACTTATGAAAAATGTGGCATGAGTACCAAAAGACAACAATGTGTTCTAAACTAGGGTACTCATGGAAGGAAGGCCCTATCCACGGAAGAACAATGGTATAGACAAGGTAAAAATGGTTAAACACCAGAGTCTGTGGTCAAAGTAGTGATCCTAGGGTTAAACGGATTAGGTATAAATGCAAAAAATGTATATGAATGACCAAATTCCTACCCTATATGAGTGAATAATGACTTTAAATGATCTTGGACCTATTGCATTAGGAAAAAATGGCATGGAATTAGTTCAATTTATTACACAATTGTGAAACTATAGGCTAAAACCCCACAATTTGAAATTTTTTCTATATATAGTCCAAAAATACCATTTCAAGTTTTTACCCAATATAGGCAATTTTTACCTCTGACTTCAATCGCCCGGTGTGGACAAACCAGTGGACGATTTTCGATTCCGTAAGTTCCAAGTAAGCTAGTTCTCCTTGCTCTTCCATTACAACTGCTTCAATTTTAAATTTTATGCAAAATTTTGAAGTTTAAGCCTGCCCTAGGGAGGCCACACGATACACACGGGTAGGCGACTTACACAGTTGCGTACACAGGTTTTAAATGCGACCTTCCTGAAGGCAACCCGTGTGTCATACACAACCTATCTAAAAGACAGTCGCATGTACTGCGTGACATAGGAAAAAATATGTTATGGCCAAAATCAAATTATTTTGATAATTTTAATGTTTGATAATGGTTTAATGGGCAGGTTTAACCATTGTGTTGGAGTGGAGGGAGCAAGAACATGAAGATATGGACCGAGTCGCACTCCGAAGTGCCCCCACTATGCAAGTGTTGTGGAAAAGTGGGTTTTTGAAGTTATTTTGTACTTCACATATGCGGGTTGGTGTCCGTTTGCTTGAATTTTTTATTGGCTACTGGGACCATGACCTTGGGGCCTTTGACGTTCAAGGTGAAATTTTGGAGGTGGCATTGGAGGACATATACTTCATTACAGGTTTGTCTAGATAGGGAACGCCTATCAACCTCGAGGGTACTGGTAGGGGCAGTGACCCCATGAGTGTTTAGGATTACATAAACAATTACTGCCCCATCGGGGAGTCAGAAAAAGGGATCATGCATCTGTATTGTTCATATTAGTAACTTCCCACAGCATGTGTTGGTAAGTACTATAGTGAGGGTTATAAGATCATCATCGCTTCATCTTGCTACTCAGAACCAGATGAGAATTGTTGTAGAGTGCCTACAAGGAACTGTGTTTGATTGGTGCTCGAGAATAATCTTGATCATGAAAAAACAACTCTTTGATAGCAAGAGAGGTCGGCGAAAGAATTTTGGATATCCCAGTGTATTGGTGGCCTTCTTTTTTGAGAGAGTGTCTGCAATCAGCCCTGCGGTACCACTTCCAACATTTTCTCCTCGTTAGCCTAGACTGACTAGGTGGGGTGAGATTTTCCTTCACTAGGGCAGCAGCGGGTCAGTTCAGAGTGTGTATGACGATGATTTCTACTTGTGGTGGGGACGACAGTTGCCAGCACTAGAGCATTTTCCATATGTTGGTTTAGACTTTCGAGTTGACAATGATCTCGTCCTCCCTCCTGGAGGAGTATGGGAAGCGCTAGGTATTTTGGTTTTTTAAGTTTTTAAATTTTTATGAATTTTTATCATAAAAATATATACATATGTATAAGAGTTTTTAATCCATTTAATGTTTAAAATGCAGATATTGGGCTTGTTCTCCCTGATGGGAACCCCAGGATGTATGTACGACCAGTGGCAGGGGAATATCAGGGTTTGATCAGGGTACTCAAGGGGAAGCTGGCTAGGCTTACCCAAAGAGTCCCAACCATACGCATTGAGAAGATCCCTGCCATCATGCATGAACTTGTTGTCAGAATTCCACCTACTTGGATATGCCTTATGCATAGGGTAGCCAGGGCTATACTTGTCTACATAGAGGCTACTGTAGCTAAAAAAGCTGAGGAGGTTAGTGATCAGGGTGACCATGGTGATCAGGATTACCAGGGTGGTCAACATTAGATCTAGGGGCATTTTATGGATTGCGATCCAAATTTTGTATATTTTTATATATGTATATATTTATGACTGGATCTAAGGATAAAAAACTTGACCTATCACACACACACACACACACACACATATTGTTGGTATATTTGCATGTATTCGCAATATATATGTTATGTATTTTTATAAAATGTGTGTTAAGTGACAATCTAAGATATAGTTCACATATGCATCAGTTAATGAATTCTGATTTTTTGGAATATGATTAAATGAAATAAAATCAAAATTTCTTTCCAATAACCTAACTTGCGAAAACTGACGTAACACGATAGGGTTTTCACCTGAAAAAGCTCTATTGAGTTGGGAAAACACCAGTTGAGAGTCAAGTCTGACTTCCAACTAGGTGATTCCATGTGACAAGGAATCCCATAAAAGCTCAATGATAGCTCTGTATCCAGCCACATTATTGGTAGCAAGACCTAGGCAAGCGCCTCCAGAGGAAACTAACTATCCTGAAGGTGGGTAAATAACCCATGCGGCTTAAGCTAGGTTGCAAGTGTGATGACTAGTGCCATATGCAAAACCTACAAACCATTTGGAAGACATTTGTAACAACCAACAAATGATATAAGAACAAAAACCGGATAACTATTGTACATAAAGTTACATACAAGAAAAATACAAGAAAAAGTGCTAAGCCTAACCATAGTACTTTTTTAGGTAGATCCCATTTCTAGGCTTCGACAACTTATATTCCCTTTGAAATCAGTTAATTCATATGCCCCTTTTTTCAAAATTTTCATCATGACATAGGGTCCTAACCACATAGACCTGAATTTCCCTGCCCCCAGGGGTTCTTTGTCCTGATCCCAGAGCAAGACAAGCTCCCTTCAGAAAAAAATCCTAGGTTTGACCGATTTATCATATTTATTTTTAACCCTATTTTTATGAGTCTCGTTTGCTGTCAACACATCTATACATTGTTCATCTAGATGTTCTAAATGTAGCAAATGTTCTTCCAATTCAGTCGTGTCAGGTAACACATGAATGGAAATTTTTAATGATGGGGTTTCACATTCAACAGAAGTTACTGCTTCCAACTCGTGGACGAGTTGGAAAGGTGAGAACCCTGTGGCAGTTTTCGTGTTGGTTCGATAAGCCCAAAGTGAAATATACAACATAATGTGCCAATTTGACCGGGTTGCATTAATAGTACGCTTGAGAATAGTCTTCAAGGTCTTATTGTTGCCTCGACTTGACCATTCACTTGCGGGTAGAAAGAAGACGAGTGCTCTTGTTTAAACCCTAAAATAGTAGCCAATTCGGTCATCATGCTATTTTGGAAATGACTATTGTGGTGAGTGACAGTCTCTTTTGGAATACCGAAATGTGCGATAATCTGGTTGAAAAGGAAAAAAGCTGTAGTTTCCCTGCCAGCCCTGAAGGTGGGAATCACCTCTGCCCACTTCGTAAAGTAATCCACAACGACAATGATGTATTTGTGCCCCCAACCGAGAATGGGTTACATGTCATGTAATCCATCCTCCACTTGGTGAAGGGGCCCACTAGGATGACGGAAAATATTGGAGCAGGATGTGACTGCATATTTATGGTGTAAAGTTGACAAGGATGACAACGCTTCATGGCTTACACACAATATTTAAAGTTCATGGGCCATAAATAACCTTCACACAAAATCTTTTGGGACGTTGCTAACCCAGATAAATGACCCCCACATGCTCCACTATGGACATCATTTAGGACACTCTCAGCCTCTTCATGGGTGAGGCACTGACATAAAACATAGTCTACCCCTCTATGGTATAAAGTATCCCTAATGATAAGGTAGTTTTTTGCATGTATGCGTAGTTTGCGTCATTCTTCCTGCGAAAAGGTTGCAGGACACTTCAAAGTCTAGAGATAGACAAGTATATCTCCATACCAAGGATCAGAGGTGGAAATAAGAAAAATGTGCTCATCTAGGAATGAGTCTTCTTCAACTGCTACATCTTCTTCTATTGGAAATTTTGCAAAAACTAAGGAATTTTTCGATTTGGTGAATTGAAAATCCAAGTCAAACTCCTGGAGAATGACTATCCATTTGTTGAATTTTCCCCCAACTATACGTTGGGACAAGACATACTAGAAAGGATTGACATCTGCCACTACTTTCGTAGTTCTCAGTAAGATGTAGTGACGTAACCTCTGCACAACATACACAGCTGCTAAAGACAAATTTTCAATGTGGGAGTACTGAATTTCAGGGCCAGCTAAAGCACGACTAAGGTAATAGACGACATGCTCTTGGAGCTCATCATCTTCCTGGACCAGGACTACCCCAATGGTTGACTCGGATGCAGCTAGATACAATATAAAATCATGAGATTAATCTGGTGGATGCAACAAGGGAGATGACAACAAAGCTTTCTTTAATGCCTCGAAAGCAAGTTGTGCGGTTTCATCCCATACAAATGGGGTGTCCTGCTTCAACAGGTGCATGAAACCTTTGGTGATATTGGCATAATTCACGATAAAACGTTGAAGAAAGTTATACTTTCCTTGCAGGATCTGAAGTTTCCTGATAGAACGAGGAGGAGGCAAATTTACAATGGCCTCAACTTTCAAAGGATCCACCTGAATACCTTTGTTAGAAACTATGAACCCGAGAAGCCTACCTGACTCGACAGAGAAAACACACTTATGAGGATTCAAGCATATTTTGTAATGATTGCATCTTTCAAAAATTAAGCACAAGTGATTTGGATATCGATCCTCTTACGAGAATGCGCAGGAAGATCATCTAGGTAGGGTTCGACAATAGTCTTGATGTCATGGAAGGAAAAATTCATTGCCCACTGAAAGGTAACCCCTGGATTTTTCAATACAAAAGGAATTTTATTATACGCAAATGTACCCTAAGGACAAATGAAAGCCATTTTATGTTGGTCTTCCATCTTGATC
The DNA here is from genome assembly GCA_001517045.1 of Pseudotsuga menziesii. Classification (NCBI taxonomy): domain Eukaryota; kingdom Viridiplantae; phylum Streptophyta; class Pinopsida; order Pinales; family Pinaceae; genus Pseudotsuga; species Pseudotsuga menziesii. Next base: position 35,526 of record LPNX010112098.1, on the reverse strand, counting down.
TGCATCTGATTGTACCCGAAAAAACCATATAGAAACGAAAAAACCTCACTCCCCACACAAGCATCAATGATTTGATCTATGAATGGTGTGGGGTGGTTATCCTTAGGACAAGATTTGTTTAAATCATGAAAGTCAGTACATACACATATCATCCCTTGATTTTTATCGATAGGAACAAGATCGGATACCCACTCTATTAAAGTGACCAGGTAAATAAAACCAACTTTCAGCAGCTTTTCCACTTCAGCCTTAACGGATGCTGCTTTATGCAGGTTGACAGGTCTAAGTTTTTGTCGAACTGGTTTGGCATCAGGATAGGTTCAGATTTCATGTTTGACTATCGATGGATCTATTCTTTGCATCTCCTCATATGACCACGCAAACACGTCGCGAAACTCCTTAAATAAGGCCACATAGATAGCAATCTCCTCTGGAGAGAAACTTGCACCAATATATACATTTTCCATGACGTTGGGATTTGTAGAGATGTTGATAAGGATAATAACAGAAATGTTTTCCATATTCCCCTTGGCAAAGATTCCTTCTCTTGGTAAGGGATTGATCGCTATATCAGCATCACCTGCTAGTCTCACATGGAACTCTTGATTTTCAATCCTGCTTAACTCTAGAAGAAAGTAGGATCTATGGTGAATATCTTCGAAAATATTATCTCACCCACTCATAGCTTCCAAAATGGCTTCGTCTGAAGGCAAAACCATGTCTAAGCAGTCGTCAGTATACAAAGAGTTCTCTACCCAAGCAGGTAGATAGGATTCTTCCAACTCCTCTGAGACTATAGGAGGAACCAGAATGGGATCAACAGTGGTATTAATGGTAGCTTGATAAGCTACTTCCATTGCTGATAAGGGAACTTTAGGTTCATGGTGGGAAGGAAGGACCCAAGGATCTGTTTGATCGACAACCGTTGCGACAAAATTCCCCACACTAGTAGAACCTAAGTAATGTATCGGGCCTGGGATACCAAAGCTGCCCATTAACGACGAGTACATACCAACCCCCAAGATCTCATTTGCTAGTCTAACCTGATCAACCAATAGAACAGTGGACTCATTAGTTTACATACGACCCTTCTCAGTGAAACTGAGTTGGTCAATAGTAACCAAATTCCCTTCGTGTGGAAACACTACCACTCGAAGAACGACCAAGGCGATTGCACACATAGCATAAGTCCAACTTCTCCCCATAAGCAAGTTATAATCCAATAAGGCATCAATCACATCTACTTCAACAGACACTGCCTTCCCTGCCAACTTAATCTCGAAATATGGTAGGATACCATGTGGATGAAATGACCTTCTGTCGAAAGCAGTAAGTAAGGTGTTCGATGGAACTAGCTCTGGAGATCCAAGAGCCTTCCAATAAGACAAAGACATGAGACATGTGGATTCTAGAAGCACCTTCGTCAACAATTGTACTTCCAATGGTCTTTCCACCATGGATGACATATATTGACAAAGCCGCATGATACGGCAGGCGAATCTTAACATCAAACAAATTAAATTTCGCCATAAGGATAAATGAATCCATACTACCTAAGGCTACTAAGAGTGCATCTCGCTGGGCGAGACAGCTCCATAGCACCTCCAAAGCCGACATTGCACATGGGGTTTGGGATAAATCTTCAACTACAGAGCAATTGGTTGTAACCCTCGCATTGGGATTATGCAATGTTTTCTTAAAGACACCTTTTGGTATCTTAGGAATAGGTTTGGTAGGTTTCTCGATTATGAGAGGGTTAGAAGTTTCACCTATAGACTTACCCTTCTCCAGAGCCTCCGTCTCATAGTTCTTATTTCTAGTCTGGAGTAATGTCTTGGATCGAATATGTTCATATAATTTTGGTCAGGGGCATTAGCAATGCCCCCAGCTACGTTAGAAACTGAAGCTGCATTCTATCCTTGGGGAAAAGGATCCTTTAGGACAGCCAGTTGTTGATTTTTTAGCAGCTTCTGAGCTTGATCTATAAGAGGGCATTGATGGGTCAGGTGATCTTCCTAGCACAACTTACAGGGAAATTTCACCTTCTTCTTCTATTTTTTTCCCCCATCAGCATTATTTATGGGTTTAGGCTTGTTTTGGTTTCCCTCACCTTTCTTCCCCTTTTTCTTTTTCCCATCGGGCTGTTGAATTCCCTTTTGGGAGGATTGAGCAAAAACATTTGCATTTTAGTGTGAGGGTGCAGCCTTTCCTGCCTCTGCTGTAGACTGTTTAAAGGACAACTCATGGATTTTTTTTGCCAAAGACTCTACAGTGGGAGATTTAACTGAACCAACCACGCCATCAGCATGGGGTCCAGGCTTAGGTTTCTCAACACTATGTGTTGGACACGGTGCATTAGCTATGATTTCATATAGTATCCCAGACTGAGAATATATCAAATCTAACTGTTGGTCCCTGAGGATAGCCTCTTCCTCATTAGTTACTCCCGAGGTGGATACATCCTTAGATATATACTGCGGTAAGGACTTAAGGAACCATTCTAAGAGAAACTCGGGAGGGATAGTGGCCTTGATGAGCCTCTTCCACCTTCGCCAATCTTGGATATGATCTGAAATGTGAGTGGATTTGTCCTACCAAAAGGTGGACAATAAATCTGTATCGACATCATACTGGACAAGAAGTTGGAAGTGGTTAAGGAACACATTGGCTAGGTCCCAAAAACTATCAAATGCAGTAGAGGAAAATTCAATATACCACTTTGTTGTGGCACTAGTCAGAGTTCTTTGGAACAATATCAACCGAATGGTGTCATCGTTCAGTGAGTTGGAAGAGCACCACAAGTGAAAGGTGGTGATATGATCCCTTGGGTCTTCACCAACTCTGCCCTTGAATTTTGGAATGTCGGAGGGTAGCTTAGTAGGGACAGGTGGCCAAGTGGCATCATGTTTCACTGAGTCATTCATTAACTTGGACAGATCTGGAAATTTTAAAGTTCTCAGGAACGCAATTTTAGGCCTAACCGAAGCCTAAAAAGTTTGAGCTTGGGAAGTAGAAGGACTTGCCCCCTGGTTCCAAAATGTAAAGGCAGGGTTTCCCCCAACTACCGATTGTGAAGTAGTTGGACTAATTTGGAATGGATTCCACCCATAAGCTAGTGGATTATTTGTGTGCGGTGCATTATATGTGGTTTGAGCTGCTCCAGTTGAGACTAGAGTTTGGAAAAAGGAGTAGGTATCCCTTCGCTAAAAAGTGAAAAGGCAGAGCTCGTGAATGGACCCGAAACTGGTGTTTGGAAACCTTGACCATAAGAGTTAGTATTCCAAATTGCATTCCCACATATGTAGGTGTAGGGCCTACATAAGGAGTGGATGGGGGAATGTACCCCCCATTCCATGGGAAACCATGGACAAATGAAGAGGATCCAACAGGACCACTCTGAGCAGTGTGTGCAAAAGAGGATGAAGAAAAAGGTGCACTAGGGATTCCAATGACCACCCCTCCAGAAGAGCCTACTACATTTGTGGAAGTCATTTGTTGAACCACCCGACTAGCTCGAGTTAAAGGAGTAGCAGGTATATTTGTTCTAGGAGTACCAACCGGGGGAGGTGGAACTCCTTTAGCCGAAATGCTTGATATGGGGGTATATGGACCCTCTCCTGAGCTAGCCATAAGTCTGCTCATGGGAACACCAATCACAGGTAAATCAAATGGAAGAACCTGGACCATCACATTAGGAGTGTTAAAGGGAGATAAAGTTTCCTTAGATAAATATGTTCCTCGTACTTACATATAAATAATGAATTAAAGAGCATAGTAATTATATAAGCAAAGGTCTCAATAAAAAAAGTTGATGTATAATAATATACATACTAAGGTGTTCATTCACATCTTTACATAAAAAATTTTATGTTAGGTTTATGCTTATATTATTTATTTCTTATTATTATGTCCCCGACAGGGTATATATATAAATCACTCAGGTGAATTAATTTAGGAGGCAGGTTAAAAATTTTGCCATTTCAAATGTTTTTGATATAGTTTGTATCAAATTTTTTTGGGAGGATTATTCAAATTTGATTTATCTTGCTTCCTATTCTTCTATATAGGTGACGTAGGCCTCAGACTTTGTATCCCAAGCCCCGGCAGCGAACTTGCATAAGCAGAAAATGATCATTTTGTGGAGATATTTTTGTTACAGTTAATTGCTTCGATTCTCGAAAAAAAAACCATGAATGTTCTTTTCAACATGCTATTAAAGATATACCAATTCTTTTATTATTATTTATGTTACAGTTAATTGCTTGGATTCTTAAGATATCCCAATTCTTTTTATTTTATTTTATTATTTATATATAATACAGTAACAGATTGATGTATAAATGAAATGGCGGTGGCCATAAATTAGATTCAATCTCTCTCCCAGACGCGCGTGTTTGCTGCATGGCCAACTAATCCCTTGCAGTTCAAAAGCAGATGAACCTCTGCACTAAGCCCTAGGGCTTGACATGTCATTTTCCTACACAACAACAATAATTCTAATAAATGACTTATGAATAGTGATTCCAACGAGCCAGCTTAGTTGTGGAATTATTAATAAATGAAGTAGGGAAAACACGGTGATAGATTTCAATGAGCTAGCTTTGTTTGTTCACTTTCCTATCATTCATGGATTCCCTTCCTTTCCTTCAATTTTAGATACTCTACCTCTACTGTATACCCCGAAACTTCTGCTCATCCGATCTTCTTATCGCTTTGGAGAACCGCTTGGTAAACAATCTTCAGATGAGAAATGTTCTTACTTGAGTGTGCGGTGGCTTAATGTAACACCCCAATTTTGACCCTGTTTGCATGATGTATATAATGTAATTAATCGTGGTGAGGAGCTAAAGGAAAAATCCCCACCATCGATTTGGTTGTGTATGTTTCGGCAATAGGGATAGTTGCCGATGGTATATCATGCTATTCGACACATTATAGTTTGGAATCATGTAAATACGCACATCAATTAAAATAAACCTATATCCATCTACGACGGTGCAATGTTGAATGAAAAGGGAATGATTCCAAAGGATAAGGGGGGGGAAATGATGAACCTTGAGTCACGGGGAAAAAAAAACTACATGTCATCACATTGTCGGTTTTGTTCACCTTCCCTTGTCTCATCCAACCACCATTTTTTTAATGTTCTGCTAAGTTGTTGAGGCATTTAGTGCTGGAAGTGGAGGGTGGCAGGACTGTCAGTCTTTGCCACACGCTCACTCCACCAGTCCCCTCTCCACCTTCACGTGGGTAAGGGAACCATCACTACGCACTCTCTTGGGATTTTGGGGGTTCACTCTCACGGAGGGACGCGCAACAGGGGGGCCAGTTCATCTTCCTCACGCAGAGCCGAGTTAAGAAGGGGTGCAATTTTCTTGTTTGGGGGTTCGTTTTCCCTCTCTCACACTGTTTGTCGGTCGGTGGTGGTGTTCCTTCAATTCACGTAGAGAACCGGTTTTCCTTTGGCATTATTGAGTTGTGTATTGTTTTCCATCCTTCGTGGTGGATCGTGAGCTGTAGACCACTGTGTTTTCTTCCATGTTTTGCCTGGGCTGTGTCTTTTTCCCTTGCGCATAGGTTGAGAGTTTGTTTCTTCCCCTTTTCTTGTTGTGTAAGTTCTCCAACCATTACGTTGGGGATTGTGTGTGCTGTGGGATTGTGGATGTGGGTTGGCTATTGATTCCCACACCCGTTGGCTGAGTTTTCCCGTGTCTATGTTGGGAGTTCTACTTCTTCCCCAACTGTAGACTGTGTAAGGTTGCTAGAGTTCTCATTGTGAGTTTGTGGCTGTTGATGTACCCTGGTTTTTGGGTTGCTGCTGAGTTGTTTTGGCCACGGTAGGGCCAAGAACAACCCTAAGTTGTCTTGTGTACTTGAGTTGTGTTTCACTTTTTGTTTGGGGTTGTCACCCGGTTGTCTTTGCCTTCTTCACATAGCAGTGAATGGGTTGTTTTGTTGCGGTATGCAGTGGTGGGTCTTCGGACTGTCGAAAGTGGGATTAGAGGCTGGGTATGCTTGAGGCCACCAACTTAGCATTTAGCCTTTCCTAGCTCCTTGATGACCTGGTAAGCCCTACTGTGTGTGCTTAGCTGAATTGTGTACCTTGGCTATGTGTAAGCCTGCATTGACCCTTATTCCTTGAGGAATCATGCCCAGCTTGGGGGTGGCAGTGTTGCTGAGAGATTGATGAGCACGCTGGCCTATGGTTGGGTGGAACGTTGTAGCGACGTAGCTGGTTGCAGGGAGAGTTCTTCATTAAAAGATAAGTACTCTTGACTATTTCATCTCTGCAATTATATCTACTGTTTCATGAATTATGATGAACATGTTGAATGCTAGAATGTATATGTTTGCTTCCGTTGAATGTTGAGTAACTATGTATCCTTGTATGTTTTATGCATCTTAGTATGTATTATGTAATATTTTTCATATCAACATTTATCCCTGTTCATGTTCATGGGGTTGTTTGCCCGTTTGATTGGTGTTAGTAGCGTCTTCTTCGCCGGTCGAAGGGTCGGGGACGTTACACTTAATGGGTTTTATGTAGCTACTCGACTAAAGCTTGGCAGGGTGGTTTGTATGCTTAATTTTAGGTTATGATATATTATATCAACCCTCTTCTCTTACTAGGGCACGAGTAAGGTTAGGTATGTGGTAAAGTTTGCACAGTTGGTAAATAAAATCCTCATTTATGCCTAGCAGTACCAGGCAAGATTTGATTTTAATACCAACTGTAAGGATATGTCCCATCCTCTAGCTGTCATCCAAAGAAAATTTTGTAGAAACCCTATAGGTTTAATGGGCATTGAACTAATCACTAACTTGAAAGTTGGACAAAAGGTAAAATTTGACAGTGGCTTCATTTCTCCGAGTTATTTTTGGTTGCGAAATCCAGTTGCTGTTCGGTCTGCAACTTTCCAACTTGGCTTTCGTCCATACCTCTATTGGTTTAAGCTCGATGAAAGGAGACATGTCTACCTTTAAAGCTTGGATGACATGAGTTGGATAAAAGACAGATAAAGGTATGCTACTTAATTACTGCATTCATCGCTTCCTTTCTTAGTTTAGCAGGTAAAGATTTAGACCTAAATCCATTACTGTAATATGTGTGCAGGGAATACTTCTGCAACAAAAAGAGGGGTTTGGATTAATATGGTAATGAATCATTTCCCATTGCCAACATTTCCTTCACATTGCAATCCACATTGCTCATGCCATTTTCAGGTGAATAATATATAATTATTCAAAGAAATGATGAGTTTTCGCCGCCCTGCATCGGTGAAATTATTTTAGTTCTGCCCAGTCATTCGACTAAATTATTCGAGTTCTGCTGACTCATTGCGGGGTTATTGACTAAATTATTTGAGTTATGCCATATAAATTACCACTTTAGTGTAGGGGATAGAGGCTTGAAAATTATTTAAG